>JABAKD010000025.1:6600988-6772862 GCA_012845835.1 Undaria pinnatifida | reverse complement strand
CTCCGCCACTTACTCACTGTGATGTACGACTTACCCCAGGATATACATGATAAACTGATGCATTCTTTCCAAAACCGTCACATTTATCCCCTTAAAATAATGTATAGTTTCCACACGCACAGATTGAGCTGCCCCACCCCGCCCCACCCCCCGCCCCAACCCCCCCTATGATAAGCTGGAGCATTTTTATTTTTTTTTCCAAAACCGTCAGATTTATCCCCTTAAAAGGATTTATAGCTTCCACGCACAAATTGCACGCCCGTCCGCCCCCCCCCCGGTCCCCCCCCCCCCCCCCCAGTCCCCCCCCCCCCCCCCCTTCCCCCCCTCCCTTCCCCCCCCCCCCCTTCCCCCCCCCCCCCCTTCCCCCCCCCCCTCCAACCCCGCTCGCTTTTGATCAAAACCAGGCCCCCACGTCCTTCGAAACTCCGCTCCTCCCTCACCGGTTATTCGACTTACAGGATTGACTTGATAAACGGATACATTTCCTTCCACAGCTGTCAGATTTTGTACCCCTTAAAAACGGGTTTTATAGTTTCCGCGCACAGACTGACTAACATCACCCTGTTGACCCTGATAGCTACACTGTAGTTCCAAGGGGAGTCGCCGACCTATATCCTTAATGAGGACACACAACCGCGTAATACGCGCGATCGGAGTATCGCACACAGCTTGCAAATATGAGTTTCGACGAAATCTTCGATCTCACAGCGAGAGTGTATTTTCACTTTTTATAATATAATATGATATGTTATGATATGATATGATATGATATGATATTACATGATACATCATATAATATCATATAGTCTAGTCTAATATCATATCATACCATATCATACCATATCATATCATATCATGATCGCGCGGGTGACCCAGTACCTCACGGACGAAAATATATACTACAACGGTATTTATTTGGCGACTTTTATCGTGCAGCGCAACTTACCATACCATCGCGCATTGATGTTGCGATTTCAAAACGTCACGAACTCTCTCAGACCGCGAAGGAATAGGGGTTACTCGCACGAGTCACTTCAAGCCACTGCAAAAAAAGGTCTCAAAACAAGTAAAGCAAACCCCTACCGTAGCCTGGGCCTTGGGTTGGTTTGGGTCGGGTTGGGTTGGGTTGATCTAGGTTAGGTTGGGTTTGACATTGGGTTGGGTCGGGACGTTCCCCTCCCCACCGACGAGTTCCTGGGGAGAGCGACAGTATCTTCCTTCACGAGGGAAACCATCTTATCTCCAAACACGATAGGCCAGGTCTACAAGGGTCAAAGAGGTAACAGCGTGCACGACACAAGTAAGCATCGGAGGAAGTCATTGGGAACATGAGTCGCGAAGGACACATCAACGTCATAGTTATACCTGATACAGGTGCTCTATGGCGCTGTCAACGGTAGTTCGAACGACACGTCCACAACACACGCTCTACACTGCACACCCCAATGGCGTGTGTACTGCGTGCTGTGCTCATACTGATGTTGTTGCTGCCACACGGTCACGGTATATCAATTGCACGACTTCTACGGGGAATCGGCACTCACCGTTCAAGCTAGGTAGGAAGTGCCAAAGAGTTCTTGACAGCATGAATATACAGCAGCACGTGTTCAGGCAGCAGCCAGTTTGTGCTGTGGGCAGATTTCCATTTTTGTTTCTAGGTTTGAACGTGCTCGACGGATGACAATGATGACCATTATTATTGTAGGGGGGAACGCTTTAGGGCGGTGGTGACGGCTGGGACAAGATGCCACACCTGGGACCACATTGATTGGCTATCTTCGCCGCATATCGAGCATCGACGCCTTCGGCGGTATGGGAGTACCTTCTGTACTACTGTAACCAACTACCGTACTACTGTACTACTGTACTATTACTGGTAGCTTTTTGCTTTAAACCCCACAAAAGCACTGACTGAATGGATTTGAGGGGAAACAAAAACCCAACCATACCAATAATAGTTAAAAAGTCGACACCTGCTACGTACGATAGATAAGCACCGTTTGCTTATTTTCTGCGGCTCTTCCTCGCAATGCGCAGCAGCCATACCGTAGACTACCACCCCGGGTGATGACAAACAACAGGGCAACGGGTTCGGGTCCTTTGGAATTGTCTTGGCCAAGGATACACGGTAGCTGGGTGGGCCAATTTTTATGCCCTCGAAAACGGCAGCGGTCGATGTGCCTTTTAGGGTAAAATCGCCGTTAGAGGGTCCAAGCCACCCCTTCAACCGAACGGCGTAGCCACCCCCCACCGCAAGCTACCACCCCGGGTGATACAAACACAGTACAGCAACGGAGATTTGGCCGTTAGAAACGTTGTCACCATGGCAACGGTAGAAGGCAGGGGGAGGGCGGCGAACTCATGCCATGCATGACCGACCATACATGGTCCCATATAGTCTTGATTGAGCCCATGGCAGCAGTTGGTTTGGGAGGAGACTGTACTCACTTTTAAGGATGGCCATATTCGTATGACTAGAGACCTTCGCATCTCTACCATGCCGGAGCAAAGCACGTCGGTGTTTCACGGACTCCATACATGGTCCCATATAGTCTTGATTGAGCCCATGGCAGCAGTTGGTTTGGGAGGAGACTGTACTCACTTTTAAGGATGGCCATATTCGTATGACTAGAGACCTTCGCATCTCTACCATGCCGGAGCAAAGCACGTCGGTGTTTCACGGACTCAGACTAAGAGCCGACGTCGTGTACGCCAAGCGCCAAGCTTTGCGCCATGGTGAGGTGTTCGGTTTGTCAGCGGGTCCACTCTTGCGTTTCGTGTTTGGCGGTATTTACCGTCTTTGCCAAGCAGTTACAACTTTCCGTGGAAACATGAGTGATCTATGCGTCAGGGGGCGGAAACGCCATCGAATCCAATATCATCGCTTGTGAGACCGTAAGGCGCAGCCATGCCGGCACAAGTTGCCACACCCCGGGTGACAAAAAACCTACTGTAGTACAGAGACTGCTTCGCTCATCGGAATTGCCATGACCAACATGATTGTATCTACGGGGGGCACGTCGCACTCATGCCGCCGCTTTTGAACCGTAATGCGCAGTGGTGCAGCGACGCAGTTGGTGCCAATAGTTGACATGTGACACGGTCGCAATGGCCTTTTGTGAAGGTGTCGTGGTGCCGGAAGGTGGGAGGGAAAGGACGCAAGGGTATCAGCTTCGCTTGGAGACAGCACCGGTTCTTCTTTATAGATTTTTCATTATTGGCGTTGAGCTATGAGAAGCTCGAGGAGACAGGAAAGAAGAAGGAGGAGGAGGAAGAGGAGGAGAAGGAGTAGGAGTGAGAGCACGGGGGTGGGGTGAAGCTCACAGAGTTCGCTTCACACCAGCATTGCTGCTGTGCTCTCTTCTGGACCTTTACCTATGGAACGTACAAGGAACGTTCTCCTAGATGTTCTATATTGCCATGGGCGCTTAACGCGCTTACTTCTATCTATCTTGCCCAGAGGAGGAACGTTCCATTACCGAGGACGCTCTTGTGGTATAACCTTGCTAGATTCTACGGGTCATCCGCTCCACTTAGAATATCCCGTTCATGAGAATCTTCATGTGGCCAATAGACCATGACTCTGCGGACTATCTCACCCAATCTATTGCCAGCTATACTGACACTCTATTATTACACTTTTCCTTTGGCCAACATGTCCTTCTCACGGACGGGACTCCTGAGAGCCATTGAACGTATCAAACACTGTTGTGTTGGGCTATATTGATGCATCTGCGCTGTGAATAACGCCATGGCTACTGCACGGGGGTCATGTTTAGGGTTTTAGGGTTTTCTACATCGGTTCCAAGATACGTGCGCTGTCATGGGATCGTTCTTGCCGTATCACACGAGTAGAAGCATAGTTTCATTCATCTGTCGGTCGTACTCACAGCTAGCTGACGTTTTTCATTAAGATATAGTATAGTCTACTGGAATGTTTGTTTGGTCTGTACAAAGTATCCCTTCGGGATGCAGTCGCGTTGAAATCCCGGCGGCGTAGACAAATTAACAAGGAAGGGGGAACACAGGCGTTCCCATGAACTGTAAGCAGGCCGAACGTGAAAAAAAAAACTTGAGCCTATAAAAAAACATTTAGCTTGCCGCGCAAGTAAAAGCGGGTCAGTAGCACCGACCAGCCCGAACGAGCGCACATAGGTGGCCAATTTAGGCGAAGAAGGGATGTACACGAACTCATGATCACGTTACATATCGATTATGGTTACTTTTGGTGATTATTTTTAGCCACCACGTGATGTGATTGATCTTTGTTGATAGTATGTTGTCATATATATCAACCCATCATGATTAGACTAATTGATCACTGAACATAATCATGATTATTAGACTAGTCTAGTGGACTAGACTATACTTTTGAATAAAAAAGAGGCGTTTCGTGATGTTGTAGTAACCGTCGGAAAATGTGTCTGCGGCGTAACCAAAAGGGATCCGCTTCATCTTCCACGCGACAAGACAGGAGGCACACCTGCACCAGTGCACAACTCCAAAAGGAGAACACACTAGCAGCCGCAGGCGGGCCTCTAGGCTATAGGGTGGTGGGAAAAATCCTCGCACATATATCCCCGCATTGCCACGCTAGCCCGCAATAGTATCTTGCGGTCCAAGCGTCATCTATCTGCTGCATCCGAACGCGTCTTTTCCCCGAAGACGGACGTGTAGTTACTAAGAAACGCAAAATCGTCTGGGCGGGGAAGGGGTGGGAGATATAAGTTTTCTTCATGAAAGCATGAAGAACAATTTATGTACGGTAGAACGTGTTACTGCCTTTTCCTGGTGAACTACCGGCCAGGTCGTAAGGGTATCTGGTAACTGGCAACTACTGCTTCCAGCACGGGTGAGGCTATCGGAAACTTGGCATGCACGCCCTTCGAGGCATCGAAAACATGCGAATGGTGGCAACTTACCGCGGTACGTACTACATGATGAATGCTGTCGAGGTTGGAGTGTTTCCGATGCCTTAATGTAATGGAACATTCTCTTGTTGCACGTGTTATCGTCGTACTGTACGGCACGCTGCAGTTGAGCAGAGCGTACGGGGATATCGTGCTGGAGCCAAACACGGTCTCGTTCGCGCAGCTGGCGCCAAAATCTATGAAATAAACGGCTGAAAACCACCATAAATCATTATCAATCAACAATGCAATGCGCAATCATCGTGTAGTTGATTGTGTCGATTTTAGTCAACTAATCTTGATTAAGTCAACCCGATGTGAACAAATTTGCAAACAACCAAATCAAACCCCGAAATGAGAACATGCACATGCCCTAGCCAAAAGGTGCCGATCCAACGCGAGTGGCCTGCTCAGCCGTGAATACCTTGGGGATAGATGCAATAAAATGCTACGAAAATAGGATCTCTTCGCGAAAAACTTCCTCATGACGAGGCTCATGAAGCGAGGACCTTCTCGATAGCGACGGGGCACGATTCGTGATTTTACACACCATTTCGTTGTATACCTAGGCCACAGGGGATTGGTCTTCGGGCTGAACGTTTTCATTTTCCTCTTCGAACTCAGATTTTGAGTGAGTTCTAGATACTATGCATTAGAGTCAGGAGCCTCCACGAAAGACAGTTACCACCTCCGCCATACTATCAGTCCTGTTGGTGGCATGCAAAGACATCCCCCTTACAAAGCGACGGAAACTTATTGGGAGAATGGAGGCACCCCTGTACCTCTTGTTAAAAGCCCCCCCCCCCGGATGTGTTAGAGGAGATGAGGAAGTTAAACGAATTCTTTCTCGTACCGCTTGGGAGATCGCAACGATCTCAGCGGGATGTCGTTTCTTGGTGTCAGTCGATTTGCAGATCAAAGGACGAGGCTCACAGCCTGAAGGAATACTGCATGTCGAGGCTCTGTTTCGGTGATACAAGATGCAGGGTGAGGGTTGACAGCGAGTGCATGTAGAGAACACTACAGTACATCACGTGAAGAACAAAATACCATGGTGTACTCTGAAGGCGCTTGCGGCCAAAAACGGAAACCCGAAAGAAAACAGAAAGGTGCTGGGAGAAGATGCATGGAGTGTTGCAAGGTGGGCGAGGCTGTCACCTGATCCTTCACGAGACGATGTTGACGCTACCTGTAGATGTACTGATGATGTATTGTGTGTAATGTACGGGACTTGTTGTACAGGCCGCCAGCGTGTCCTATATCAACGCTCCCTGATACATATGATTGAAAATCAGTTACTCTGCACTACGAACAACCCCCTCACAGAGGCAAATTGAATTCCAGCCACACAATACACCGACAGGAACGAACAACCCGAGTGTCTCCGCATGTTGTATCGTTCAGACCTGGAATAACACTATCAGTTTACTCGAGCGAACTGATCGAATATCAACGTAAAACATATGTCAAATGCCACGTATCATGGGTTAGGGTTAGGTCTGGGGTCGTGGTGGCTTCGCCAACGCGCAAGGTTGGAACTTAATACAAACGGCCGGAAGGAAGCTCGTTCCATCCCTGTCGCCCTGTCGCGCATCTAGGAGGAGCCGGGACGATACCCCGGAGGATGCCCCCAGATGCCACATATCTACAGAATGGCTTTCCAAATAAATGAGCTTTTCGAAAACGATCGCGTTCGTGACGCTTTTGGACATATGCGATTTCACAAGCAACAGAGAAGTACCAGTCCGGGGATGTACAACCCTTGGGAGGCCAGCAACAAAGCATGTTCAGTATGCTAAACTTGGATAACGAGCACCTGGCACCTGTGTCGAACCACCTATACCCACAAGCCGCACATAATGGGCGAGTTACAGCTACGGAAGAGCCTCCGCCCAGGGAAAAATCATCACGCACAACAGCATACTAAGTAGTCTATATCTATTGATATTGACATCTATCAAATCAATAAATGAAGAGCCCGCAAGGTGATCCTTATGAACGAACCATGTGCAGTACGCCATTATTGAACAACGACAACATAAAAATCATACCTACATGTCATGTGAAAGTGACCACTCGCAATCGAAATGGAAAGACGACCACTCATACTTGTGAAGGAAAGCCGCACAGCTGCCAATGTTTTATGCGAAGCTTCAATGATGTTTTGCACAAGGTCTCCAAACAATCCAACCGCAAATAATCGAAACACGCTCCTATCCGAAGGCCCTATGTAACCACACACGCGGAAGCTCGTAGGTTTGCGGGCGGAAGCTACGCCAACCCCTAAACTCGAGCAATGCAACGGCGTCCACCCATATACTTTGGTCGATAGCCTTCACCCATCGGATCTACTGTAGCACGTCTACATACACTACTGTAGATCATACACCACATGACATGTTGTGCAGATCTATCCCATACTGACCCAACCAAAGAGGTGTGTGCTAGATCACGGAGTTCGTACGGGTTCCACCCGGCAGCATGATCTACACCGGTACATGCCATGCGGACCATACAAACTAGGGATCTGTTTGCCCTAGATAGCATATATCACAAGTAATGGGGACCTGAAACGTCTGACGCAATGTACCTTCCCCCTCCCCATGTGAAATGCGAGGTACCCACGCGTTCAATTCGGCACCCGTTGTGTCCGAGAAAGAGACAGCGGCTACGGCAGAGGGGGCACCTCCGCTTTTAGCGATTCTAAGTTTTAGGAGGCTACTGCAAGGGGAGTTCCCCAATTTTTCACGACCGAAGTCAGGCTACTTGTGCGCTAGAGTACCTTTCGCCGTAAAACGAACAAAACACAACGTGATGGCGCAGCATAGTAAACCACCCCGTGACGGTGCGTATCGCAAAAATAGAAACAAGACACACAAAAGCCCCCCCCCCCCCCCCCCTTGGCTAAACTTTGGACATGGCTCAAGTGGTATGCTATGGTTATTCCATGGATTTTCCAACCATATTGGGTAGTTCTTTCGTTCAGGAGCCCTGTCCGTCAGAACGCGTATGGTAAAAAAGTACCAGGTACTTGTGCCTATCGTGATACACGTCGATCCCAAACACATAATGCATAGCTAAACTTCTGCCCACTGCGGTTCAAGGGGTCGCATGAATCCGACGTGGCCCCCCCTACCGTGGGCTTATTAATGGCCGTCGCACATACTAAACCCATCCTTGCATTGCCTTTTTTATCACCCGGGGTGGTAGCCTTCGATAGGGTGGCTGCCCGGTGGCTGCCCATTGAGGTTGTTCAAGGTGCGGCATGGACCCGACGGCGTTTACATCCGCTAGCGTGTTCGCCGCCACCGTCTTGACGGGTCTTCGTTACTGCGTGATAGTCCCATGACTATGCGTATTTGCGATTTTGGATAAACCAACGAGGCCCTCAAGGTGACCCACATACCTACCGTAGCCTCAGCCACGACAATTTCAAAGACCACATCCTTCGCCTCGTTTCAAATCCGGATGGGGTGACCGCCCTTCCGTCAGATGATACACTTTCGTTGTAGTAGTGGAAGGAACTTGGGAGACGGGGCCCTGCTCCTCACTTCTCCGGCGTAATGTTCAAAATGCTTGCCAAGGTGCATGCAACCCTCAACAACTTCTAACCACCATTGCTGTTCAGATCCATGCGACCATCGCAGCTGATTGCGGTTCAAAGCACGGCATGCATCAAACATGACCCCTTCACCGCAGCCTTATTCACAACCACTCAAAAGCCCAAATTCGTCGCCGTATTGCCTCTTTTGTATCGGCCTAGGATGGCGGCCTGCTGTGGGGTGGCTGAAAATTCCACTTCAACGCGCGGCACGGACCCGGCGGCGTTTTCGGCCGCTAGCGTATGGACCGCTGCCACTTTCTAGGGCGTGGCGCCTGCGAAGCTCCTCAACAGCCTTCACGTAGGTTGGTGCATCGGTCGTAGGTGCCCCCCCAGTATCTGCCAAAGCTTTACAAATTTCTCGATCGGTAGCGCGATAAATCTTTCCGTCGGAAGCAACGGCTACCCTCTTACAAAGGTGGTAGCCCTTTTCTTGCGCATTAAACAGCGCTTTGGTCTGCGAATTGCAGTATGGGTTGCGCTCGATGTAGACCGGCATCGGCTTGGGCGTGGCCTTGGCGAAATCGCTGTGTATGGACTTGCGGAACATTTTGATGTTGTTTGCGTCGACCCAGTACCCTGCGCCGGGTAGAACGAACGGTGTGCATGAACGTGACCAGCTGTTCTTCCGGAAGAAGCCGGTCTTGGTATTTTCAAGAAGCTTTTCGACCTCAGCTTCATCGGCTACCTGTTAACCAGTCGGCGGCCATCACGATACACGCAAGAAGGCACCGGGGGCAAGCATTGGGGACAAGCATCGCGAAGGACTGGAAAAAACGCTGACATGTGTTACAAATCACAACCATTGAATGGTATAAACGACACAACAGGCAAAATTGGGAGCAGGCGTCCCGAAACGTTCGAAATAACCGTGACATGAGGCACCTGGTAAACCAAGTAATGTTACAACACGTTACCTGTCAAGCAGTCACTGGCATACCCGACACCCAAGGAACCATCAGAGCCAAGAATCGCGGGCGGACATCATGACACATTTCTAAGGGCTGTTTGACCTCTTCGGTGGATCGCGGTACCTGGCAATTAGTCAACGACATACATGACAGAAGCAAGCGCCGGAGGCAAGATTTCGGAACAGACATCTAGGGCCTGGCTCATTGCGTGTTTTATTTTTGTGTTTTAGTGCCCATTTGTTCGGGGTGGTACGCGCCCAAATAAGCAAACTTTGGCCTCAGGATATAGACATTTTCCCCTGTTATGTCACAGGTTATGATAGCCATGCGCCAGTTTATGCTTGATTTCGTCGGTTATGCTTGCACACAAAAAGCGGAATATGCAGCAGGTTACGCCAACTTTTCACCGCTAACGTGGACCGATTTTGGTGTGCTCACGTACTTGGCGCGCCTCGCGACTCCCCACGCCGACTGGGCGCCTTACCCGGGCTGTGAAGCTACCCAACGCCTAAACTAGGGTTGGCGCAGGCATTCTATGCAAATTTTCGCTCGTGTTGCCACCCTTGGGCCCCAACTTTTTAGTTACAGCATTGCTTATGACACCTAGAGCCAATTATAGCAAAACTTATGTCCAACAGATATCTCATAGCGCAGGCCATAATCTCTAGTTGACGCGTGCTACCATATGGGTGGCACGTTTTGGTCAAAACAGATATGGCACACCGGGCTCCTCCGCTGAGAAAGTCCGCAGTATCGTAGGTGGAACGCCATTTAGTGTTTCAGAATAGGCATTCGTTCTACCCGTAGGTCATGAGCGTTCAACGGTTTACATTTGAATCGTGTTCTGGCGATAAGTGTTGTGTTGTATTGTGTTGTGTTGTAATGTGTTGTGTTGTAATGTGTTGTGTTGTAATGTGTTGTGTTGCAATGTGTTGTGTTGTAATGTGTTGTGTTGTAATATGTTGTGTTGTAATGTGTTGTGTTGTGTGTTGTCTTGTGTTGTGTTGTCTTGTGTGAGAGTGTTGTGTGAGAGTGTTGAGTGAGGGTGTTGTGTGAGAGTGATGTGTGAGGGTGTTGTGTGAGAGTGTTGTGTGAGGGTGTTGGGTGAAGGTTTTGTGTTGTGTTGTGTTGTGTACACAGCTCCTCAAGCGAGGAACCTCGCAAGAATGACGTGCACTCCTTCCGTGCCATCAATGTACACCACACAACCAACCATCAGAGACAAGCACTTGGCACAATCGTCGCGACAGGTTCCCATACGCTCGTTAACCTTTTTTGATGGCCTCTGCCACCTGCAATAAAACCCTGTTGGGACTGCGGAGGGAAACAGTGTACCTGGTACAACAAAAGTGCCGACTAGAACATCTACCACACCAAGCAGTCCGGGCTGCCAGGGTAGGGGGTGTAGCCGAGCCACCTCATCAAAACGCGGGCAACACGATAAATGATACGAAATCTTGACACTAGTCGCGCTGTTGCCGTTTTACTAGGCGGTGGGCATGCCCTTGTGGTTTTGATCGCCGTACCTGAATCCCCAAAATATTACCCACTCGAAGTCACGAGCAAGCATCAGAGAGTAGCAACGGGGACGCATTCGCGAAGGTGAGGGTACAATGTTTTCGTACGGATTCCTTACGGTGCCGCCAACGGTGACATCGAGTGCTTCTGGACATGAATGATAATTCTACACGACATCTTTGAAACATCGGAGCTTTGTGTTATATCTTCACTCTAACGCAGCAGCACTTAATGATAGCGCCGTGCTGCTCCCGAGGCTACTGCTTAAAATAGGACAGTCCGACCAGGAACTTACCATAATACCAGCAACAAACGTAGTAACTTATACCTACGCACGTATCAACAACATCACGAAGCCTTTTCGGGGAAAAAAAGCACGCACACGACTGTTACGACAAACGGGCCCTCATATACGGTAGAATAGCACTTTTCCGCGAAATATTTCGTGAGAGAGCGCGGCTCCTCAACTGAGCACCCGCCCCGACATCATTTACAAGGCCAGTTCGTTTCCAAATCTATTCGTGGTGCACCTGTCTTGTTTCTATAAATACGGAACCCGGCAGTGATGACAAAACAATAAACAAAAACTAAAGCAAAGCTAAAAAGGATACAACTAAAGTTAGAGAGACAGAAATAAATTCCGAAAAAGAAAAGTTTATCGAGCAAACTGAAAAGCAAGAGAAAATTAACGGTAATAAAAAAATTACAGCCCGTGGGATTGTTGGTCGGCGTGATGGAACACTGTGTCCCAAAATCTTCGTGTTAAGGGGTAAGGGGTATAGAGTGGTTTAGCAAGTCAGAAGCATCATCAATCATGAGGTGCACCTCTACTACGGTAGCCTTGGTCAGAGATATTGGTCGTTGTACAGTAGTTCTAACGTCTCCACAGAGTCGGCAATAGGAATCAAGAGTGCCAACAACACTCAACGGTCCAACTTCAGCGACGAAACCGAACTTATGTGCGGCCTTGCCGACTGATCAGCAGGAGCGTCGATCAGAACGATTATGGCCACTCCGCACTTATCTCGTGGTGTACACTAAGCAAAAATTTGGAGGTACCCCTTACCCTTCGAGCCTGGGCTGCTCCGTAGGAGAATAAGTTGACGCGGTAATCGTCATCATTAAAAGTCATTTCTGCCTTCTGAAGCTTAATATTTTTTGAATGAACTTGAACCGCGCGTTCCACTTAACGTTGGACCTGAGTTGCTGGCAAGCTCACTAGCAGCACACGCACGTCGAGATCCTCCTTGTAGCTGAATCTGCCAATTGAATGAGTTGAACCTTGTCAACAGTGGGTCGTACTGTCGTGAACAAAATTTTATGTTGTGCGTGGGCCCTGCGCTGCAAGTGTCCTCATCCAAAAATAATGACAATTGTTGTCGCGGAAACAAAAGTCGTACCAGGTAACATGTAAACAGGAAACAGGCTGGGACGGGTCAACTTGAGAGAAGTTTAAACCTCAACGAGCTTGTCGACAAGCCATGGTCGTGGTCACAGCTGCCATCTTCTCTCTTCTCCGGCTTTTGCCCCCGGTTATTTTTTATCCCTGATTCGAGCAGGCTTCAGCATCTCGCTGCTTACCGATTTTCGGTATATTGTTCGTCTGCTATTTGGTAGGCGAGCTTCAAATCTACCAGGAGGAAAAAAACAAGGACCCTTGTCCAGATGACTAAACCCTCCTTGTACTCGGTTCAACAGCTGCTTTTGGTCGCAGGCTTGGTCAAGTTATCGTAAAAAGATTAAAAAACAAACGAGACAGTTTATTCTTGCAGGAGAGAAAACGGGTACGATGGACCAGCTACATGACACTAGCGAAGGCCAGTGGTGTGAGAGAGCGCCAGCCAGTCACTGGCTGAAGGAGGGACGGGTGAGGGATCGACTGCGGAGCGCGGTCGGCCGCGTGTCCCAAACCCGAGGCAGCGCAAGGCACTGCTAGTCCCTGACATCACAATGTCAGACCTCTATACTTGACGTCAATCAGTATCAGCTAGCACTGCTGTGGCCGCAGTATTCTCTCCTGTTCCACCCCACAGGGCCGCAAGCGATGACGGCGACGCTAGCTTGGAGGCTCGGCGCCTAGATAGCGGGCCTCTAAGTGATGCGCGCACCAGCCTGGGGTTCGTTTAGTTTCGGTCGGGCGGAGAACACCGTTTATCGATCATCCACCCGATGCCACACAATAGAAACGTGCATACCGGTACCCGTACTGTTAATAGTACAGATCATAAGCTGAACACCTAACGGTAGATACATGTACACTCTATCGCCGACATTATTTCTTTTTCTCAACACTTCTTCCACGCGAGACAACGATACGTGCATGCCCAGTAGGGGACAAAACGCCTGCATCCCATCAGGCCAAAACCTCGTCAGCGGACACAAGGTATTTCCTTGCGGCCAGCGCGGTAGCAGCGGTTTCAGTTTTTGACGCAGGTCTGGGATAGCGCACATGCCTGGAAATCTGGAGCCACCCCTCACACGCTTTCGAGCTACAAGTACCTGTCAGCATGCACTTACTGGCCCAATATACGGCGTCAGTACTCGCCCCTGGTATGTACTGGGCTACCATGCAACGTTTTCGTATTTACGAAGTTTGTATTTGCGAGAACTGCGTATCTACAGCAGCAAGAGCATATTGGTACTGTACCGCTATACAGGCGAAAATTTAGTACCGAGTACGCTAGCACGATCTGCGCACTCTTGCAAAGCTTGTTCTGGCATTCCCTGAAAGTCTTGGAGTGCAATTGTAGGCCTCTGCGCTCTGGTCGTGGCACTCGGAGTACACCCCGCGGAGCACCCCCCCACCCATTTATGTACAAATTATCGATACGTGTAAACGATTGTACATTATTTTGGAGTTCGGTACTGCGAAGACTGGGCTGCACCTGGCAGGCAACATGTTCGAGTATTCATACTTGCGAGTACAGTCAAACCCCGCTTAAAGACGCATATCGGTACTTTTTTTCAAGGCGTCTTTAACGCGGGGAATCGTCTTTAAGATTCCGGGGACGATAACGCACCATCCCCGGGGCCGATGGAGGCATAACATACATCAGAAGACGCGCCGTTGCAGCAGGTATACTATAACGAAACGAGAATCCACAAATCTGACCGTCACAACGTTGCCGTGGTTGAAAGTGGAATGTACTTAAAAACCAAGTTTATACAGTAGTTGCCGCACCCCACCGCCCGAAATAAAATGCTCCGAGAAGTGGGTTCAATGTTGCAGGATGAAGGTTATTATGACTGCAGTGAACTCTCTCTCTCGGTTGGTGTCGACTGTGTTTTTCTTATTATCTTCTCGTCCTCATGTTGGAAACCTCGCCGATATATCATTCACCACCTCTGTTCCAACTTTGACATGTCAAATCCTACCTGATAAGGACACAGATGGACATCAACTCAGAAAAACGGTGAAGATAAACAACGCTAGACAACAACAAGAGAACCGTACATCACAAACAGGCCCATTGCTATATGCCCTCCACAAAAAAAAAAAAAACTACCGCCCCCACATGTCGCCAAGAGTGGCCTGCACCTCGCCCCCCTGCTTCGCTCTTCGGTTGACTTGAGTTTCATGAGTGAACGAATGCACAGTCCTCGAAAGAAGGTACAGGGTTTCGCTGTACTCGCCGTTCTTCCCTTTCGCGTTGAAAAAGGAGCGGCACTCCTCGAGGCGAGAGCGGACTCTATCCATGTCCACGCAGCAGCAGCAGCAGCAGCAGCAGCAGACCGCTCTCTGGCAGTCTACAGGTGTGCTGCACCATTTTTTGGGGGGCCCCGCAGCGTAAACAATACACCCCCCCTTAAACTTGTACATCTGCGGGGCACCCTGGTTCAGATTTTTTTTTCGTCTTTATAGCGGGGAGTTGACTTAAGAAGTGCGTCTTTAAGCGGGGTTTGACTGTACTGGATTACAACTGGTACGCAGAATTTCGAGGCTTTATATTGCAAGCATTGGAGATACACGCAGCATATTCAAAGTTTGATAATGATATGTTCGATGTTCGCTACTGGGATATGCTCTATGTTCCAGGCTTTTAAGTAATGGCACTCAGCCTTTTCGAGGTTTGATACTGCGACTACCAGAGCTACCAGGTACAAGCGTATACGCAGTACAAGTATCGTATTCAGCATTTGCAAGATTTGGTCCTTTCGGTATTAGGCTGTACTCATATTCGATATTCATCATATCGTGGTACTGCGAGTACTCGGTCTCAACTATCTATTTCCGGGCCCTCGACATTGCGCGATATGAGGCATTCACCACCATGTAGTTTGGGCGCGATGATGCTGTGAGTGCAGCGCTGCGAACCTACGAGTATGTCCCAATGGCAGTACAGCATATCACTACCCAGCACAGCACAGCAGCACAGTACCTAAAGCACTGCTGTTATTTAGGCCATTTCTTATGCAGTCGGATTTGTCAGTCGAAAACGGTCTTTTTCGACTGAAGCCCAAATCGGGCTTTCTTACGCAGTCGAAAAAGGGCTTTTTCGATTCAACTTTTTTCGACTGAGAATTCCGACTGGCGGGTCCAGTCGAAAAATTCGACCTTTTCGACTGGATCCTCCAGTCAAAAAACTCAGTCGAAAAAGTTTTATACGTGTTTTTTAAACCAATCGCATCGCTCATTGACCACCAAACACACACCCACACGGCCACACGGCCACACACCCATACCAGGTACCACACTGCAGTATCATACAAGGCGCGCATGCTGGCTTGGCTATCCCAGCTGTTGCTTCTCGCAGCAAGTCAGCGTGGCGCATTCCTAGTTTTGCTCGCCAGCACCGTGTCACACGACGGCAGCAGCGCGCGGTCTCGATCCCATGCTGCCAACAACGGCTGCGGCTGCTGTAGCTTTGGCCGCTCTCGGCTGAGTGCAACTCCACGAACGTAGCTTTGGCGGCTTTCGGCTAACCCCAAAGCCACCAGCAAGGGACGAGGGTTCGCCCAGCCATTGCTCGCGGAGAAAGCGCGAAGCACAGAGCTGCCAGCCGATTTCCACTGCTGTAGTCTACAGCAGTACTCCCCCACACCAACCGCCTCTACGACGAGCACAAAAACATGAAATCGACTCGACTGACGATAAGAAGAAGGACCAGAAGAATCCAGTCGTAAAAAAGTCCAGTCGAAAAGGGCTGTTTTCGACTGGCGGAATCCGCCTGCATAAGAAATGGCCTTGCGACCCATTCATTACGCGCCATAGAAGCAGCAACAGCACTTTTACAATCATTAACAAAAATTACACCGTTTTCATCTCGTCCACCTCACTGCTGTGGAGGTTGTGCCTAGTCGAACATAGCGACCGAGAACCCGGAATGATAGACCAACATTATACACAACACCTGGTGTATGAGTACGGTGTGAAACAAAGCAGCACTGGAACGACATGTGATACCAGGGATTATTATAAAAATATAGACTACCATGTATTAATAAACCCACGGCTGCCGTCCTTGAAATATTTCTATAATATAATATTTCAATTTTTATAATATACTGCTGTAGTCTACGAGTACACTCCAGCTGTGAGATCGAAGATATTGTCGAAACTCATCTGTCTTTGCAAGCTGTGTGTGATACTCCGATCGCGCGTATTACGGGTTGTGTGTCCTCATTAAGGATATAGGTCGGCGACTCCCCTTGAAACTACAGTGTAGCTATCAGGGTCAACAGGATGATTTTATGTCAGTCCGTGCGCGGAAACTATAAAACCCGTTTTTGAGGGGGACAAAACCTGACAGCTGTGGAAGGAAATGCATCAGTTCTAACATTACCTCTTCATTCTCCTCCTCCTCGTCCCCGCTCTGATTCTTCGGCTCGTCAACCTCCGTGTCTATGTCCTCGTACCCGGCAACGCTCCCTTCCGCCTCTCCATCTCTCTGTCCTTCCTCATGCTGCTGCTCCCCACCTTTATGTTCCTGCTGCTGGTTCGGATACTCCTTGTCGACTTTTTCCGCCAGTAGCTTCGCCGAAAATGCACCAGACTTGCATCTGCGCGCCAAGGCCAGGATGTATTTCAGCTTGCCAGTCCCCACCCTTGTCTCCGCCAAGGCCTCGTGCACCAACAGTTTGTAGTGCTGAGGGGTTAACTGCTCCTTGCATTCCTCAAACGAGTCCGCTAGACGGAGCCTTTCGTCGTACGTGCTTTCAGAGGACGCCATGGGCAGGTTGGTGGCTCTCGCGCTATCTCTCATCTCCTGTACGTTTTGGCGTAAAGATTGACGACCCTGTAACAGCGTGGGAGGTTTCCACCCACGCATTCACGGCTATCATACGGGAAAATTGCTTTCGCATCCCCTGTTGGCGGGAAATAAGGGAAATCTTGCACATGGGCCAGAGACGGAGAGCAAGAGCAATATGCCCATGGCGTCATCTAAAAGCACGTATGCCGAGAGACTCTGTCTGGCAGATTCGTTCGAAGAATACAAAGAGTACTTCAGCAAGCAGCATTACGAATTTCTGGTCCACGAGGCTTTGGAGGAAACACGGCGAGGGGTCGGAAAACTCAAGTATGTCCTAGCGTTGGCGCGCAGATGCAAGGGTGGAGTAGTGTCGGTAGAAACTCTTGCGGAGAAAGTCGACAAGGAGTACTCGCTACTTCCATTGCCGCCGCAGGAGCAGAGCGGTGCGGAGGGGGCAGAGGGTGGAGGGCAACAACAGATTGGGATGGAAGGAGAAGGTGTGGCGGAGTTCGAGGACGTAGACACTGAGGTTGACGAGCCGGGTCAGCAGGATGCGAAGGAGCAGAACAACTACGAGCAGGAGCAGGCTGGGGTGGATGAGGAGGAAGCGGTATGTATGCGTTCGTTGATATTTCAAATACGTCAACTGTTAGTTCGACCGGTTGAGTGCTCGACTCCCAACTTTGCAAGCTGTGTTCTATTTGTAGCGCTTGCTGTGTTCTATTGCAGCGCTTGCTGCTGCTACTGATGTGTGCTGGTGGTGCGGTCCAATCCAAGTTCTCATTGTCTCGATGTGCTGACCGCGTATTGCTGCCATCCTGTACCGCATGGTACAGTACACAAGGGCTCCGCTCCGCGGGCGTCTGGAGCCGCCTGCTATGCTCTCGCAAGGAAGAACACAACGAAATGTCTAGGGGGCAGGAATAAGAGGCCCATGACCTCGTGCCACTAGCGATTTGATATTGTCAAGAGCTACTTGTGCGGAGCTGATTGCCCTGTGCTGTTTTGTGTGCTTGTTGGAGATGTCACGTTCTGATCGGCAGTATAGGTTTACTTAACTTGTCTTTCTCAAGGATTGTCCATCCCTGGCCTCTCATAGCTCCAACTTCCATATTACTTGCGGAACCTTTCCAGCTTTTCTTTGCTTTCCAGCTTCGTTCGAAATATGAAACGCCAATAGTACATGCCGGTACTACTACATCAGGTTTGTACATACCATTAGATACTACGCTGTTGGATCACATGCACGCCCAGCTCAGATCAATCCGGCTATATGTCGCCCAGCAAGCAGCGTAGCGCCGTGCGGAGCCGTGCGGAGCCGTGCGGAGCCGTGCGGAGCCGTGCGGAGCCGTGCGGTGCGGTGCCGTGCCCTTCGCTGCGGTGCTGTGTCGCTGCGCTGTGTGCTTTCTTTCGAACATAGAGCAGTACCGGGTATAATGCGTGTTGTTGTGTACGGAGTACTACTTTTCCCCTTTTTTCTTTTTCTGCATGTATTTGATCTTTCACGGCCCCCTGTTTTTTCCCCCACGTAACACCCGTAACAAAAGCACACAGCACAGCTGAGCACAACAGGGCAATTTGCTCTGCACAAGCAGCTCTTGGCATTGTCAAATCGCTGTTCGCGCCAAATCATGGGGCTCTTCTTTCTGCCCCATTTACATATGTTTTTAGTTGCATTCTTCCTTGCCTTGCGCGAGCGTAGCGGGCGGCGTCAGCCGCCCGCGGAGCGGAGGCCCTGTACTTCAGTACACGTGTAATTTGCGACGAAAAAGAGGACAATCAAGCCAAGCAATCAAAAAGACGAGTACTTGGCAGCACTTCACACGTACATACCGGCACCTGGTACCTGGTACTTCGCATGATATCTAGTACTGCTGTATGTCCGAAGAAAGCACAGCGCAGCACGGCACGGCAACGCACGGCCGGGCAAGGTACGGCACCGCTACGGCACCGCACGTCGCTGCGCTACGCTGCTGAGCTAGACTATACTTTGACTGCTGAGAGGGGAGTGCAGGCTTCGTAATTCAACAATTTAGTACGTATAAACCTGGTTGGTGTTGTTGTAGTAGTACCGGTACCTGGTATGATGCTTGGAAATACAAGGCATATACGAAAGAGTAAGTACAGCAAAGCACGCAGCACGACACAGCGCGGCACAGGACCGCGCAGTGCCGCACCGCACGGCAGGGGCATGGCACCGCACGAGATCGCACGACGCTGCGCTGAGCTAGCTCTGCGGGGCGCTGCTGAGCCGAACTGAGCTGATGAGCTAAGCTGTACTCAACTGGGACCTGGTATGATTGTTTTGATACAGGTACTTCGAATGGTACCTGGCATGTACGAATAATACGAAAGGTGAAGTACAGCAAAACATGCAGCACTACACAGTTCTGCACTGCACAACACCGCACAGCACCGCACACCACAGCAGGGCACGGCGCCGCACGGCGCTGCGCTGCTGAGCTGAGCTGAGCTGATGAGCCAAGCTGAGCTGATGAGCCAAGCTGAGCCAAGCTGAGCTCAGCTGGGACCTGGCACGATGATACTTCGTGCAACAAAAAAATGTTAACGAAGAGATCAGAGAAAAGCTGGACCATTCCGCACGTAGTGGACGGAGGCGGTGTCCAAGTAGGAGGTCTTGAGAGACCAGGAATGCACCAACCGGGGCCTCTCGGAAAAAAGACAAAAACATGTAGTTCTATAGGAGCTTGCCATTCCATTGACATCCATTTTCATGAGATTTGGAAGACACTGGTAACACCGAAGGTTTATAGCACATGACAAACGGCGGAGCGCTACCCACGGGTACAACTGCCGTTGCACGGAGATGACGTGCCTTGGCACGGCCATGAGACTGCTGCAGTACAGACTGGGCAGTATTACTAAAACCTAGCTTCTGGTCGAGACGTTCCACTGCTGCTGTCGATACCAGTAGATGTTTTTCTACACCCACCAATCTGTCACTTGGTCCGGGCTGAAGTTGCAGTTGAGCTCTATCGTCGGGGCAGAGCTCCTGCTATACACCGATACATCGAGGCGGAGCAGGGACGGCGATTTCTGACCGCGGATTGCGCAGAAGACAAACTAGGGCAAAACCTCCTATATACGAGCTGAGCATGAACCTAGAAGCTGCTGAACTGCGATAAAAAGTTTCTGAGCACTTGGACGCTAATGTACGGGGTCAGGAAGTCATTACGAAAGACGTGTCCTGCGTGGGCTACCAGTATCAGGTATATCTAGAGCTAAAGAATATCGCGATTTGGACGTTTGGAGACGATTTATGTGCCTGTCGAGTGGTATACCCTTGCCCGATATGGCAAGATTTTCTCCGAATGTGACTTTGGATTTGTTTCACCCCAAGGCGATAGTTTTTCGCCCTGTTTTGGTTGAGGGCGCTAGGAATCCCTATGCGAGTAGGCGTTTCACCAAAACGTACAATTGCCTTTTAAATAGAGCCAAGAAAATTACAAGCGAGATCCAAGTTTTCCGTGTAAAATGATCTGATAATGATCTCATGCAAGTTTTGAAGATCTAAGAACCTTTTCGCCCTTTTTTTGCCCCTTTTCTTGCCCAATACTCTACCTCCTCGAACTGCGACCAGTTTTCCCTGTCTGCACTTTTTTCGATTACATAAGCACATTTCCTCAAAAGAACCGCGAAAACCCCAGATAACTTGTGGTGAAAGCCGTTTTTTCATACGTGTTGTAGCCATGGTAGCACATACTAACTCGCAAACGAATCAAATTGTGATTTTTTGAGCAGGTTATCGTTTTTCTTTGTGACTCTGGCCGGCAGTTGTTACTTCACGAAAGCCCCTCGTGTGTAAATTTTGCTTGCCGACGACTGCTTCCCGCTGCGCCCGTCGCCCTCAAGTTCCTCCTAGTGAGCGTGGTGTAGTTTCGCGGGCTGTGTGTGATTGGTTGTGAGGAGTTGTGAGGAGATGTCGCTGTCCTCAAGTTAAGTGCAAGCATTCAGTTGAGGTTGTTGTTTTGTTTTGTTATTTTTCTTCTTCTGAGGTCCGACATTTTCGACCGCTGCAGCCCCCCATGGCCGAGGTGTAGAGTTCCGTCGAAAATCTGCGGACGACCAGTCCGAGTAGAATCACGAGCTTCTGTGGAATTCAACCCTGTGAGTAAACACCCGCTGTCGGCTGAGCCACCCAGCAGTTGAAGGTCGGAATGCAGCGAGTTAAGAATGCCGCGTATTTGACAACGACAAAATATACTTCGAAATTGGAGTAAACCGGAAACCCGGGGATGGAGGGTGGTCTAAGATCCCCCGTGGCATTAAGAACCGCCATCGGATCGATTCCTGGCGCACACGAGGCACCCAGCACACACCCAGCACACACATACGCACCCGTATCCATAGTCTGGACGGCGTTGCGATGAACAGCCACCACGCCGATCCCGTTATTGCCACCAAGTAGGGCCGATCGGCGCCCTTTTTCTTGAGCCCGGATCAGAGGTTCCGCTTTTTTTCGCATTGTAGCGACGAGCACACAGCGCACAGCAAGCCTAACCCACCCGTCTGTCATATGGTATCCCAAACTGTACCCCTTACCCTACCACCCAAGGCTACGTCAGGAATCGCGACCCGAGCGTGACTTCCCCTTGTTTGTTTGTTCCGGATAGCTGCTGCAGGCCACGTGTTCAAGCCCATGGTGCGTGTATATCTCGCCTCCCCTGGCAGCTGATGATACCCTTGTGCTTCCATGTTTTTTCAGCCAGCAACTGGGTTGTGTTCATGACGGCATTTATGCCCCTCATGCATCTGGAACAATAAGCGTACTTATTTTTTTATCGCACCATTTGCGCATACGAACACCGCGATGCTTCGAAAAGTAGACAATCCCCTTCCCTTGAGCTTCACGTATCTCTTAGCATGGCGTGCTTTTCGTTTGTGATAAGAGTAGCTCGAAAACACTCCTTGGTGGTGCAATTCCATGATACGATCGCGTCCCCGCCTTCACCTTAGTACCCTCGCGCAAGCCAAAGATTAGTCGTTAGCGCCAATGCAGACGTCATTTTCCCGTTTGCCCGCATCGACTACGGGTAGAACAGTTTGTCTGAGACAAATTTAACACAAGTAGTGTTGTCGGCAGCGAGACGCATGGATTTTGTTGTGTGTCAAGGAAGTAAACCATTAGTTTGTACAATTCGTAACCCTTTTTAAGGTACCCCGAGAAAGGGAACACGGTATACATGGGTCCTCAGTTTTTTAGCTCCGTTTTTCACACCTTGTGCAACCTCGTCGCGTAGAGTGGACGGAGAACAAATATATGACCCGTGAGCCCTGCAAAGTGGCCAGCGCACGCTGTTTCCCGCTGGAAACATGTCACATTCGTAACCCTTTGTAAAGGACCCCACGAAATGGGGAAACAGTTGAAAAGGAACCTCCCTTTCTGAGCTCCGTTTTCCCCACGTTACATCACGCAATGCCGTCCCTTTGAGCGGACGAAGCACACAATATGGGACCCGGGGTTCCTTAAAACGGTTAAGCACACTTCATCCCCTTCTGGAAAACGCCACATACAGTACCAGAAAATGAGCCATGTGCTCCCCATGTGCTGCATCTGGACTCGCCGCTGATGTGCACCGTCCGTTCATCACGCTTTATCCCCTGCTGGAAAACGTCACATACAGTACCAGAAAACGTGTCATGTGCTCCGCAAGTGCTGCATCTGGACTCACCGCTGCCGTGCACCATCTGTTCGCCTCCCTTGCATGGGCCCTTTGTAAGGCACGTTTGGTCCCTTTAACCCTTAAAGTAGAAAGCAATGGAGCCAGTGGAATTTTGAAACGCCTCTTTCCCGATGCAGAACCGAGACGTTTTACCACTGCAAAGACAATCGTCCTGTGGTTTGGTCCAAAGGTTTGTTTCCAGACGCAGACGCGTGTTCTAGAGGGGCTAAGACTACCTAGTTTTCCTTTAACCTGACAATATTTATAGCTTGTAGCTCGGGAGCGTGAATCCAGCTTGGCGTCTCTGTGAATCGCTCTGCGATTTCTTCTTCTGGTCTCGCTAGGAGCTCGCGCTGCTGGACACCTGATATCTGATTATATCCCAACTGTTGTGAAGTTTGTGTGCGTGTGTGTCTCGGTGGGAAGTGTTATGATGGAAATTGTGCTGCTGCTGTTTCTGCTTCTGCTGCTGCTGCTGCTGCTGCAAATAGCCTCTGCTGCTACAAGTAGCTGCTTGTGATGCAATCAGCTGCTGCTGCTTCTGCTGCTGTTGTTGCGAAATACGAAGTATGATGTATTTGAAACCAAAAACGACCTTTCGGACGTGTCTAGGTGAAACGGAGCCCTTATTTTTGGCGGTTTCTTCCGTTTGAAACCCATTTCGTTTGATATGGAGTATTCACTACATGACCACGTTTTGGCAGCTAACTAGTCGAGTTCATTATATTATCCCTTTTGCACCGTAATAGGGAATTGGATCGACAATGGTGATAAATGGATGTAGCAAACCCTCCAGCGTGCCGATAAACGACCGATGACGCACCGATCGATGCATACTTGAACATCACATTTGACCATAATCTAGTTAATAATTAATACTTGGGGATGCTTGCCACGTATTCACGCGTGGCTATGGCTTAACAGCTACCAGGTATAGGTGAGTGTACATGGAACGAAAACAAACACATACCTATGACGCTGTTCAGTATTTATGGTGCTGAACCATGTACACCAGGGGGTCATCAGTAGTGCCGGTAATTGCCAACCAAAAAGCCCCGCATTACAGCCGCAACCGGCACTACTCCGAACAGTGACACTATCATACAATATCATGTTATACAAATATCATACAATATCATACCCACAGTAAAATATTGCGACTTCGCAACGTTTCCCGAAGTTTGGAAAATCCATTCGTACGTATTATTAATAGTAAACGCCAAGCCCATGTGTTGGTCTGTGTTTTGTCTTATCGCTTGCCTTGTGCGCTCGTTCCATTATCGTTAGTTCGGCATTAATGCTCCACCATATTCCAACCTGTACAATACCTGGTGCCATACATGGCACCTTGTATTATGTGGTATTCATCTTAGGTACAGTACAATACATGCCTGGTGGAAGAGGGGGGTGTTCACAGACTACTAATCGATTGCCGAGATTATTTGATTAACCCGAAAAATACAACAACAATCAACAATGACCGCCTCCTGGGCGGAGGCAGAGGAAACGATAAGTATCGTTACCGTACCTAAACCCCCCCAACGTTGATAACGATAACGATAACGACAACGGTAATGGAGGCGAAAGCAGGTGCAAAAACGCCCATGTTAGTATTTTTGGGGGTCGCGTCATCAACACGAGAACCCGTACGAATAGAAGCCGTAAATGCAAATGAATACAGCCCCAACAGAAGGTTTCCAGGACCAAGGTATTCCAGGTATTGGCTACCAGGTATATTGTGCATTGTGTACATCGAAAAGAAAAATAACCCCGATCAGGTATACTATGCTGTACTAGAAGATATTCAAGTGTTCCTTTATACGTATCAGGGCGCAGGGACAGCCACAACTCACTACACAATAAACATATTGCCAAACATATACCGTGGTCGTATTATGCGCCGGTACTCCTATTTTGCGTGGCACCGGGCACCTGGCACCATGTTACAAACATATGATGACACCACTATCAAGTACGAACTGTTACATATACTCAAAGTTTGCTTTTCTATCTACATGTTTGTGTTTGTCAGGACTCTATATTGTAATTTCACTTGGCGTCCTGTGCGACATCCGATGGGGCGTCCAACGGGACGTCCCGTAGGTACCCGACGACTCCGTGGGACGTCCCACAGTAGCGATGGGTCCCATGCATTGTTCCGTAGGATCTTAAGGGATATTCGAACGGATGCCTGAGTCCTGTAGGTTCACATCTCATGGGACATCCGGTGGGAGTGCGGGTGTCCTATCATCTTTGACATCTTGTGGGCATACCCCATGGCATCCCATGGGACATCCCATGGACCATGCCCAATATATTCACGCGATGCTCCACACATCATAGGAAGTTCAATACGATTCCCTTTGGGACATACGACATCCCGTGGTCGTTTAAGATCCCACAGTAATGATTGTGTGGCATCTCTTACCTGGTAGGAAGTTGCCTCGGGACATCTCATGGGATATATAATACCATGGGGAATCCTATGGGACATCCCAAGCGATAACCTATGGGACCTTCAACGTGGTGCATTCATAGGACAACGTATATAACATCCCATGGTATGCCAGGCATCATATGGGCTGTCGCATGGGATGCCGAGTATTCAATGGGTTGCCCAATGTTCTTTCCCGTCGGCTGTCCCACGGAGCGTCCCGTAGTCTCTTAATCCTTGCCATAGGATGTTCCGTGGGGATTTAAAACATCTTATGAATTGTCCCAGGGGATGATTCACAGGATGGTCCATGATATCTCGTCCAGATGTCGCTCGTCGCATGGGCCACCTCGTGGTACATCTGATCGGCCGTTTCATGGGATGGTCCATAACTCAATTCTTCCGTCCAAGTGTACACAATCCCATAGATAGGGTATATCCCATAGGGTATATCCCATGTCACATCCCATGGAAAGTCGTTCATTCCATGGCCCATCCCATGGGAGAATGCATACCATGCTCATGGGAGGTCGTCTATTTGCCGCGGTCTCATATATCCCACGGGATGCGGCATGGGATCGCCTATGAGAGGTTTTTCACCGCATGTGACACCGTATGGGACATGGCATCCCATACCCATGGGAGTCGTCGATCCAATGGGATCCCATAAATCCCGTGGGATCTCCCCAACCGTTATGTGTCCCCGTACACACCGCAGGATGTCCCATGGCATTTATAATGGGGTGGCCCGCAGTGAACTATGAGATGGCCCGTGAGGTGTCGTTCATCCCGTGGGCATGGGGTAATTATTCCCGTGGGGCATCCTATGGGACACCCATGGGACCTCCTATGGGATGTCACATGGGGTTGACGTCCTATGGGGCTTCGTATAGGATTTACTGCGGGACTTCTCTGGGATGTCAGATGGGATATTGCATGCGATACCGTATGGGACATGCCGTGGGACATCCAATGAACACCCTATTGGATGTCCTATATGGGGGTCATCTGGTAGGGTGATGGGCTTACCATGGGAAGTCCTAGGTTACTGCACCTTGTTGCTGAATCACCTGCATCCCTGTGGGGCGTTCGGCTTCTTGTTATTGTTTTGTTATCGTTTATCGAATTGTCGAAATCGTTATCCAAATACCGAACTTTTTCGGTTCGATAATTTATTTTTTTATCGAACGATGTGTCGAAACGTTCGGTACGATATCCATCTCTAGAATATGTACACGGTGGTCGACCCTTGTTTCGCTTAAAAAAGCCGCCCTACTAAACATAGTTGAGGTCTGGATGGGATAAGGTTGCTTTGAGAGCCCCTGTCGAAAGCTATCTATCTACCAGCGGTCATTTTGGAGAGCTCAGATCCGGATGGGATGAGGCTTGACTGGGACATGGGTGCGAAACGGAGACATGGTTGTCGTAAATTTGTGTGAGTGTGCATATCAGTTTCGAAGTTGACCAATGAATCGAGTTTGCGTAAGATGTCGCAAGCTCTACTGAATGGTCGTGTGCCTGTGAAATACACCGCACATGAACGAAGCAACCACATGCAATATGCCAGGTATGAGATGCAATATAAAAGAGATGAACTTATACCAAACGGTACAAGCCATCGACCGCACAACAATAAACAATGAAATAGAATTGCCACGAAATAAAGAAACAACAGCAATACAGTATAGGCGTATTGGCCCGCCATAAAGAAAGTGCCTACTGATAAATTGAGTCCCACTTTTGGGGGACCGATAAGAAAATTGGGCTAACAAACCGTGCTCAGCGTCCAGCGCTATACTAAATCCTGTATGATGGCCTATTCCATGCTTGTTCAAGGGTGGTGTCACAATAAGAATCTGGGGCTCATTCCAAGTAGGAGTTCCTTGTTGCATTGCCTATACTGTACACCAGTAATGGTTAGGGCGTGTCTTAACTCCCCCCGCAAGGCGTTGGTACGCTTGGAATCTGGAAGGAAGTAATATTGGGCTTTCTCATTGATTATCAAATCGAACAGATTCCGAGGGTTGCCACCCTGGCCGTGTGTTTTGGAACAGGATAATATGTTCCAGACTAGATAATCTTGTGCCGCAAAACCGAACGGCCCACCTGAAACGAGATTCACGGCGCGTAATTGGCGCTGGGGGTGGTTTCGTCATATCTGGGCATGTTGCTTCATATGCTGGAGGCCCACGAGGGTGTGGATGCGCTTGGAATGTCATAGGAATCACGGGGTGGAGCGTATGTGGGTGCCGTAGGGCTCGCCCGCGGCAGGAGCCACGCGATACCGCCATGGCCCGACCAGGACGCTTACGAGGCAAAATATCGCGTTGTGAACGAGGTTCTGGCGGTGTATTTCCCGTCAAAATTGTGGAACGGATGTTCGTACAAGTTTCGCTAGTCTTCGTCGAGCCACGACGGCCATGTCACAACTTCTTGATCTTGTCCCGACGGTCCCGCTTGGATGGCTAGCACCGTCTTCTGTTAGGCTTACCTTGCGGTGCAATTGCGTCAGAGCTGTTCCCTGTGTCAGGAACACTCGCTGTCCACGTGACGGCACCCCTGCCCTTGTTGTCGAGCTGCACGATCCCGCCGCGAAAAACAATTGAACTATTATCTGTTCGGGTCCATTACCCAGAACTTACCGTTTACATCGGACACAAACAGGTTGGCAAGGAACGAACGAATGCGAGCCTGCGAACCATTTAGACCGTTCCAACGACGTAGAACCTGCGACATTCTCGAAGCCAAGGTGGTACCGGCAGGTAACAAAGACGTGCTTGAGGACGTGGGCAGGCCGCGGGATTGTCGCTTGAGTGCACGCTGTGGTACGATAATATCTTAACGGTCCATCCTTGCGTCGTAGAGTTAAGTGCTGCTCCGCCGCACTGTTCATGCTAATTCCATTCACAGCGGTGTCTAGCTGCAGCTGTACCCGTATACATGTATGGCTCACACTGGATTTGGACTGTTTTGGCGTACAAACTAGTTTCGTGTATCTTTTGTTCAAATCGCTCCGTACCACATTTGTTTCGAAACGGTAAAGCATGTCTGAATGGTGTTTCTTTCCATACTTTGCAATATCTGTCCCCGAAGCCTTCGTCCAAAGTGTTCCTGGTGGCGTCGTGTGTGTCGTTGACTGGCCGTTTTTGGGCTTGGGCTTGCCTGTGATGCGTGGTTGTGTTGTGCCTCCGTGACCAGGTACCTGACGCCAAGAAAGACAAGGCCAACGCGCTAATCGAAGCGTTCAAAGGTGGTTTCTTCCAGAGGCAAAGGTGGTCACACCAGCGCAAAGCATTTGTCAACCCGGGCGAGGGTTACTGGCTCGACACTAACAACATCCAGCAGCTCCGCAACTCCACGCACGACGATTTCGTCACGGCCACGCCCAAGCCGTTCCCGGTCTACATAGAGCGCAACCCATACTCCGCTGCGAACCCTAAGACGCTGTTCAGCGCAGAAGCAAAGGGCTACTACCTGTGCAGGAGGGTAGCCGTTTCTACCGACGGAAATATTTATCGCGCAACCAACGACGAAATTGAAGCTGCTTTGGCCGACATCGCGGATGCGCCTTCCACCGATGCCCCGACGTACGTGAAGGCTGTACAGGAGCTTCGCCGGCGCCACGCAATCGCGAAGGCTCTTGAAAACGGTGTCGGTAACGCCCCTGGCGAACCGAAACGCCGTCGGGTTGGTGCCTCTCCTTGAACCGTGATGCGCATGTGGGAATACCGTGGGGGCGGATGGCGTTAACCAACACTCAGGACTTGATCTAGAGTTCCTAGAGTTCGCTGGAAGCCGTGCCCTGGCGGCACACGCTACAACAACACCGGGATGACGGCAGCCGCGGACCAAGCTCCCGCAGTTGTGACACCGACGGTGCCCGTGTGTACGGTGCCCATGATTTCAGGGACGGATTGGGGCTACGGGATTGTCGTGGGATGACACGTATGTGCGGTTGAACGTATGGGGCTCGCAGTTCGCAATGGGGAGTGTATGCCGGATGATAGTGACCAAAACGCCTTTCTCGAATATAGGGGTGTCACGCTCGTAGCTTCAACGATCAGAATGTACCAACCCCTCTGCACGTGGCGACATGTTGTATGTTGGGGTGTTGAGAGGTTTATGGGTGTTACCGTTGGAAGATTGGAGGCTTGAATTCAGGCAACTGTGCACATTTCCATGCAAAGAGCATGGGTACTTTCGATCGGATGTGGCATTGGTCGTTATACGGTAACCATATGCATTGCAACTTTGCCAGAGACAACGTGGTGGGATTCTCCATTAGCTTTTATGTAGATCACGATTGGCCTGGTCTTGGGCATGGCGTAGAGTACGGTGGGTTTGTCTTGGGGGGGCGCAGCTTCATGAATTGGCTTATTTGTTACCGATTGTGGTGACTATAGTGCTTTCGCCTTAGGTGCTTCCTGTCAAAGCTTCGCTTCTCTAGGAAGAGCATTAGTATTTTTCTGGGTCAAGTCCTTGCCGAACTTGCACTTTTCTGTTTTGCTCGCCCATGTTCAGTAGCGTCTCGAGCTTACTTGCTGACTTCGACAACGACGAAGCGGGAATGCAACCGTTCGATCACAAGTGAGACCGGTCTTCACGCATGATCTAGCGTACTTATTGTGTTTTGTAGTGTTAATATTCCACATAACTACAGTATAAGAATCCTAACTCTTCTGGAAGAATGACGTTATGGGCTTCTCCCTGATTTTTTTCAGAGGGTTTTGATTTTTGCTTGCCTTGTCCCGGGGGTGTACATTTCCACAAACGTATTATCTGGTTCGTAGTAACTATTGTAGTGTGCATGTTGTGGGGATGGATTCACCTTCGCTTTACGATTCTGTTGTCGATGATGGGGCTGCCTTTTCTCTTTGGGTAATACGTTTCTGAGTTGTCCCTCTCCACCTCCCGGCGCTCGCGATACGTCAGCACATGTGAGCGTTGAGAGTAGCACAGCTCACGCGTTCCTGACGACGCCGTTTCTTATGCTGGAGGAGCATATCATAGTCCCGAAAACACCATGCAGTAGTCTAAACAAGTACCAGGTACTCCAAGAGTGAGTTTGTTTATGAGTTTGTTTGTGTGTGTCCCCTTAACTGGTTTGTACGCAGGTGAATTTCATCATGTTTCTCATTGTCGGCCTTATACACTTTGCGTTGCGCACATCAACTCAGTTCGTCAGGTTTGCTGGCCTCCCTACCTTCACGAAGTTTCAGCCTCTAGGTCGCGTTAGGTTTGCAGCGCGTGAGCCGTGTCTGGTGCTCCGTGTACAGAGGTGACATAATAGATTATACTTCGGCCTCGTGTGTGTACATAGTACGGCGGTAGTGATGGATGTACTGTAGTTTCCCGCTCCTCCCTCTCTGGGTCAAACTATTCAATCACTAATTATCAATCACGCTTGGCAGTCTTCACGAATCAGCGTCGGTGAGGCCTAAACCCAGCAGCAACATCACTGCTCATCACAATAATCACACTAGAGCTGCTGCTCAATTTAGGTTCCGCGCCACAGCGGTTTCCTTGTATTCTCGACTTTCACTCCGACCAGCCGTCGTCGGAAACGCAAAGTACGACCGCAAAGATTCCTTGAGGAGGATCGTCAGGCGTGGAAAATTTATGTGTCGCGTACCAGGTACAACAGTACCGTACGGTATGGTGCCTACCTTTCCAATTTTGACTCAAACCTAGAGGAGGGCAGACGCTTGACCCAATCATGGTAAACGCAACACGTGGAGAATCGTTCAAGAAGGGAATGAGCTGGTGTGTTGGCGTCGTCGCCGCTCCCCCGATAGTGCTCAAGCTTTTCTGCTAGTCTAAACTGCTTGCCCTCGCCGCACACAGAGCAACACCGCTTTGTGATAATAACAGTAGACTATAGTCTAAACACGTCTCGCGAATGGATGAGAAAGACTGGACAGTATTGTTTGTATATCCCATGCGTGCAAGGACAACGCCATCGCGAAAATCCTTCACTTGAAGCCTGGTGCGGGCGTTTGTTATATGCACACCCCCCCAAGGGATGGTTACACGTAAGTGGTGAGCTATCGCGCTGCCTCATGTATTTATCGTGTAGTGTCAAACGTTCGGGTAATAAGATATATTTCCGACGAGCGCCATATCGTTCAATATTTGACGTATATTCGTATGACACCATGATTGTAAATACAGTACAGCTAGCATGTGCCTTTTCCTTTGCACCTTGCACGACGTTCAATGCCAGCGTGAAACACAACCACTCTTACCCACCAGATGATTTACACAGCGGATCAGACATAGTCTACATTTTTAGTATATAAGCGAATTCACTCCACTGTTTCGCTCTTGGCGGGTCCTAGGCGGGCGGGAGCAGCAGCCTCCAGCTGCACCTTTCGCTCGCTTGGGCTGCCGTGCGGCAACCTCTGTTGTGGGGGGTCGTGCCATGGCCAGGCCGCCTATTCCAAACCATGTTGCCGTACCTACGTGTGACCCCCTATATTTACGTTGTACAAGGGCTCCGCATGGGTAGGGCAGGGCAGCACTTCGAATTGTTCGATTCAATACTTGGTGAAGTAAAAAAAGTAACATCACACAATCATAGTCCGCGCGTACAGTATGTAAGGTAATGCTAAGAGTTCGATAAAGACTAACAATGACAACAATGCACTATTAATACTATTATGAGCTAGCGTTTTTTATATGAATGCGATTCCGAGCTTCATTGACCTCATTTCGATCGGATAAGTCCGAGCACACGCCGACTACCCTTTAGTCTTGCAACGAAACGTGTCAACTGCGTTTCTTATTATATTTTTACTCAATCAAGCATCCGGGGCCAGTAAGGTGACTGTCCATGTCTGCTGCGTGTTCTCTTCGTAGCCACTGAGAGGCGCGCACTGAGCCAGCTTCTGAAAATACAATGCATGGTATGATAGTTTTGTCTAGATCCAAGCCTCCCAGATCGACTGTCTGTGTGTTCTGTTCGTAGCCACTGAGAGGCGCGCACTGAGCCAGCTTCTGAAAATACAATGCATGATACTGATGTATTATTTCCAAAAATGTCACATTTATCCCCTCGAAATAATGTATAGTTTCCAGGCACATATTGAGCTGCCCCCCCCCCCCCCCCCCCCCCCCTCCCGCCCCCAAAAATATACTGGCGCCAAAACCGTCAGATTTATCCCCTCGAAAGGATTTATAGCTTACATGCACAAATTGCCCCTTTCCCCCCCCCCCCCGCCCCCCTCCAAACCCGCTCGCTTTTGATCAAAACCAGGCCCCCCTTTCCCTTCACAGCTGTCAGATTTTGTCCCCCTCAGAAACGGGTTTTATAGTTTCCGCGCACAGACTGACTAAAATCATCCTGTTGACCCTGATAGCTACACTGTAGTTGTAAGGGGAGTCGCCGACCTATATCCTTAATGAGGACACACAACTCGTAATGCGCGCGATCGGAGTATCACACACAGCTTGCAAAGATGAGTTTCGACGAAATCTTCGATTTCACAGCTGGAGTGTATTTTAATTTTTATTATATAGTTCTAATAACATAATCTAGATCCGAGCCTCCCAGAGCGACTTTCTGTGTGTTGTTTGATCGTGGAGAGACGTGCTGAACGTTGTTCCAGGCGCGAAACACGGTGGTATGACTGCTTTGGTAATTCAACTCGTCGAATGCTATTATTGCAATGCTGCTGCTTGTAGCTAGCTGTACTGTGTAGATCGACGACTTCTTGTATAGACTATACAGCATGCGACTACAGCGCATACAATTTTGATAGTGAAGAATTATCAGACTCGAGTTCTAGTCTATAGACGAAAATAAAACATGTAATTTTTTTTCTGATCCCTCATTGGCCAGGATTCATACACAAATTAGGCGTCACCCGGGCACGATAGGGTCACATGCTGGGATCGGAATCCATCCGCACATCTACAACTCCGACAACACGGCGACGAACACGGATATCATCCGGGTTGATGTCTTTCCGCACGATGTGAAAATCTTAACCCCACCGGCCGTTTTTCTGATTGGCCATGGTTCGTATGTTGAGCCAGCTTACCTCGGGAGGATATAAGGTCCCATCTCCGGTCCAGGGGTCGTTCCACGTCTCAAAAACTTCCATGAGCCGGGGAAGCAAACCCGAGCTTTCTCGGGTCGACACCACCCCGTGCGTTGAGAAAACCCAATCCCGTTGTCTAATCGCTGATTGGTTCGAGCTCCGCAGCGCCGGCCTAGGCGGATAGAGGCCCATCAAAGGGGGGCATTTCCGTCGCACACGGGGAATATAGGGTCCCATCCCCGATTCATAAACCCCCCGAATCTCTAAAGCTCCATAAACGCGGGAACAATAACGATGACCTACCGTGTCGACACCACTCCACACGACGTGGAACCCCAACCATATTCGCTTACCGCTGGTTGGGTGCGGCTCGGACATAAGGGCAGCGCCACCATGGGAGAATACAGAGTCCTGTGCCCGTTTTAAAAATGCTGACAAACCGGGGACGATACCCGATTTTTCCCGCGGGTCGACACAACCCCGTATGATAATGCAACAACCATCTCTTCACATGGGCTTATCGATGATTGGCTGTGCTGCTCGTAGAGCCAGAGACACCCAGAGAGATAAACCAGCGAACGGGCGAGGGGTGTTCCGACGCACCCGATGAGGACAAGGCTCCACCGCCGGTCCAGAAATCCTTTCATACTCCATCAATTCCAACAACCCGGGGACGAAAACCGACTTCTCCCGGGTCGACACCACACCGCACAGTGTGGAAGTCTTAGCTGGCCGAGGTTCGTATACAACGCCAGCACCACGGAACAGGGTCCAACTCCGGTTCAGAAATCCTTCAAGGTATTTACAACTAGAGAAAATGGGGCAACTCGCGCTGCTGCTGAATTCTATTCGTATACCCCAACCCCGCGGTACGCGGACATTTCTTTTGCCCCCCGGCCTCGATACCACCTCGCACAGTGTATCCCAACCTTCGATTGATTGGCTCGGCCGGGGTTCGTGGATAGAGGAAACCACCACTCACTAAGAACTTCAGCAAGTTCGATGACGAGGGTCTCATACTGGCCTGTGATTAGAGAAGATGTACGACCAATTGCATTATAAAGCAGTCAGTCCAGATCGAGTCGATCGGTGCACTTTGTTTGGGTATTGTATTATTACAGTAGTACACTTCACTTCTTTTCTTTTTCCCATTATTATTGTGATGCTCGCATTACTCTCGCGCTCCCTCCCAGTAGTATAACTCAGATCCGTGGCCATATAGCGGGCTCCCCTCCCCTCTCCCTACAACGGTACCCGCCCTAATTCTATCGCGAGAAGAATTCAGCATTTTCTCCCCTCGTTGATTCGCGTCGAATTGTATCTACCCACGCTGCTGGGCGATTTCAGCAGTTATGTCGATATATTTTTCCCCATTTATTTCTGCATATAAGTAAATCCAGCAAAGCTCACAACGGTGGATATTTAACTCAAAGACCAACGATAGTATTAATAGTAGTAGTATTCGAGCGTAACCCCACTAGATCACCGGGCGACCGGCTCTATATCACTCACTGCCCCGGTCGGTGGCGTATCAGGTTACCCTCGAGCCTGGTATAGGTCAGCTTCTTGAGTTTGAATCCCCCCGAGTGCGTACGTACTCGTATATTTTTTCGTGGGAATTTTTCTTGTGCACTTATTGACATGCGGAAAGCGCGAGAGCGTGAGTTAGCAACACCCGACGAAAAATCGACGGTCAGTGGGTGCCGAACCCTATGCGCCAAAAACGTTAAAGGCAATAACCGAGAGGTCGGAAGGAAAGGACGACACCTGTGACCATGCCTTGTATGTCCACAAGCTGGAAAGTAGAAGTGTGCAAAAAAAAAGAAAACTTACTAGAAGAGATGATCAATCAGCAATCAGCAGCAAGGAGCACGTCAAGCACGAAGCAACACAAATTTATTTGTCAGTTACGTACCAACACGACCGCTTGCACTTGACCGGCAAACGACAACAGCAACGGAGTCGGGTACCACAGCAACAATAAAGCACGCCATCCACGCACCGCCTATATTTTTCCCAAGAGTCTTCTCGGGGAAGAAAAAACGCCAAACAATGCGATACCGGGACGAATGCATGCCACCACTGGTTTCTTCCTTGGATACTGTCTACTTCTTATAAATACCACCTTCGCGTGGTGCAGTTTAACAACAGGAGGAACTTGTATAGTACAACCCTCGAGGCCCCGGTGACGCAGCCACTCGCAATGCTGCTGTGTGCCTTTTTCTGGCGCAGTAATCGTTATCGCTACTACCTCCTCCTCGTTGAGTCATGCGTGCGCTTGCCACGTGTAGACTATATCCATATATGTATGTACGTGTACCTACCGAAATTCAATAAACAAATGCGCTACTATGATCCCTACCGCAGTACCATGGGGATTTTTTTACGGTGATATTATTAGTTGTTTTGGGACAAAACATAACACCAACTTGGAAATAATGTCTTTCAAAGTATATTTCGTCAACCTCTCCATACATCAAGATCCGAAAAATAAATGGAGAGTACCGTTCAAAATACATTGTTTTTGCGCGCTTCTCGCTTGGACGGCGGCCTTCGAACAAAATGATTTGACCGAGATATCTTACAGCACGGCCCACTAGAAGGGAGACCGCGGTGGACGAAGGCAGAAAAGGAGATGGCAGACAGGGTAGCAAGGTACCAGGCCGACTAGTAGGTACATAGCACTTTTCGTCTTTCTCTGGGGTATTTTTTTCCCCTTTGTTCCCTCCTTGCGTGTCCAGGTTTTTGGCTCGTGTTCGGATTATCTTATTTTGGTTTTACTTTTCTTTATTTTATTTCATTTTATTATGTTTCTTTTCCGAGCTCTGGCTGTCCTTTCCGGTTGGGTTGTTTCTTCGATTTCCCCTTCATTTTGTTTGTTTCATTTTTTGTTTTATTTTTATCTTTGTTTTTATTTGTTTTCTTATTTTGTTTTTGTTTTTTGTTTTTGTTTTTGTTTTTGTTTATTTCGTATTTCTCTCTTCCAATGTATTTCTGTTGCTGACGTATGTATGTTGTGCCTGTCGTACCCAGTACTAGGGCATGACATTGCGTTGTCGAATGCATTACGATGCATTATCTCTGTGTCGTGGCTTGTGACCACAGAGCTGATCTTTCTAGGGTGAAGAATCAGTACGGACACTGGGTGTGCTGGATGTCGACGAGTAGAAGAACGGTTTAATGTGAAGAACACACACACACACACTGACCTGCTTAATTCTTTAACTCAGTAGCTCAGTGGGTAGTGCTACTACATACTTCGTAAGTATATGATAAACTACCAAAATAACCATCCATAATGTCGTCAGTGCGCACGCTTGAAAAAGACGAATATGAAGTCGGTGAGAATCGAACCACGACACTTAGCACTACCCACTGTCACGTGACTCAGTATTACTCACATTCCCCTTTGTTCCCTCCTTCCGTGTCCAGGTTTTTGGCTCGTGTTCAGATTATCTTATTTTGGTTTTACTTTACTTTATTTTATTTCATTTTATTATGTTTCTTTTCCGAGCTTTGGCTCTCCTTTCCGGTTGGGTTGTTTCTTCGATTTCCCCTTCATTTTGTTTGTTTCATTTTTTGTTTTATTTTTATCTTTGTTTTTATTTGTTTTCTTATTTTGTTTTTGTTTTTTGTTTTTGTTTTTGTTTTTGTTAATTTCGTATTTCTCTCTTCCAATGTATTTCTGTTGCTGACGTATGTATGTTGTGCCTGTCGTACCCAGTACTAGGGCATGACATTGCGTTGTCGAATGCATTACGATGCATTATCTCTGTGTCGTAGCTTGTGACCACAGAGCTGATCTTTCTAGGGTGAAGAATCAGTACGGACACTGGGTGTGCTGGATGTCGACGAGTAGAAGAACGGTTTAATGTGAAGAACACACACACACACCCACAGATGGTGGGTTATGCAAAAAACCAACCATATATGTTTTCGAGTTCGCTAATTAATTATCAGCGACTTCGTAAGAGCGATCTCTAGAGCAATTCCCTCTCCACGTACTACTACCTTTAGTAGTACTCAGGAGAACACTAATAATAACTATCATGACCGTTCATAAAGTCTCCAGAGCGCACGCTCCTGAATACCGTACGTTTACGATCTGGGTGAGAATCGTACTCACGACACATCCTTCGTTGGTTGCACAGACTAGCACTATACCCACTGAGCCGAAAGGAAACGACACACAGCAGTAGTAGCTACGAAAGGGCAAGCGCGTCGAGGCGATCATGAAAAATGCATAGTCGGGAAGAAAATTAGATGCCAATTTTAAAATTATGCATACTTGGAAATGCTGTCCCTATTTTTATGATTTTTTTGCAAGGACGTCAGCGGTGAGTTCGACGAATTTCAGGTCAATACTCATCTTTGCAAGCTGCGTTGTTGGTACTTGTAATATAATATATCGGTGAGTTTTTATTGGGGGGGGTCCTATTTTTTGTCCACTAGTTTAGACTATAATATGGTAAGTGCTAGTATTTATTCTTTAGGTGGGGAATTTTGAGCTAGGTCAAACATCACATCTATTCTATGAATTTATTACTGTAGTTTCCACTATAGTCTAGACTGCTTCTTTATCAGATGTATGGTAGGCGGTTTATTTTTATTTTTTTCCCCCTGGGGGCTTTAATATCGGGAAGAGTACGAATACATAATTTTATTAGTTATCTAGACTATGTGTTACTCTTTCATTCGTTCAACCTCTACAGCAGTATACATTTGCATGCCAGAATCTAAGAATAGCTCGGGCGTGCACCGCCCCCCAAAAAATAAAATCGCACTTCTCACTTGTCTCGCTCAGCGCCTATCCGCGCTCACGTCTAAGTGCGGAACGGATACGGCAGGGCGAGGGGCGTTGGAGCCGCCCCCCGACGACGGCGCTCGAACGAACCTATTTGACCGAGAATTCCAATTCCGAGAACCGCATACTGAGGCCGAGACGAAAACAAAACTCCTGAGCGAATCCCAAGAATGATCATATAGTCTGTATTTTATAAAAATATTTATGACGCCTCACAACCGTTGAAATACATGTTTATACAGGTAGGTGGTGATAAGTAAGTCCGAAAAATAAGCCCAGTATGATAAACATTGTATGCTGATGCAGGTGGAGACTTTTTTTTTCGTTTTTTTTTGTTCACACACATCTACTTTCCAGCTTCTGGACAAGCCGTGGTCACAGGTGTCGTCTCTTCTGCCCCCCGGTTCTTGCATTCAATTTTTAACGCGCATAGGGTTCAGCAATCCCACTGCTCGTCGAGTTTTCATCGAGTGTTGCTAACTCACGCTCTCGCGCTTTCCGCAAGTCAATTTGTGCACAAGAAAAAGTCTCCACGTATTTATTCTAGTAGACTATGCACTCGGGGGAATTCGAACTCACGAAACTGACCTATACCAGGCTCGAGGATAACCTGGTACGCACCGGAGCGACCGGTGATGCTTGCACCCGAGCCATATACGGAAAACTAAACACGCCACTATCTTAGCTTCGAGGGCACAGCTCCATCCCACGTGGACGTTTGTTGTTTTTTTTCAAAACGAAGAACATTTTTATTGGTAGGTGTACGCATGTGTACGCGCCGGTTTTGGAGGTAATTAACAAACTACAAGTGTGGCTTTCATTCAACCGTTTTTCAACGAGTAAAACGTCGAAACGGATAATGCTTCACACCCCATGTCGTCCATTAAGGACGAATCTCTCGCTCAAGTGGACTCTCTTCGATCGAAGTACGTACAAAGGAACAGTTTCTGTTGTCGATACGTTCCCGATGGAGGTACGTTGCTGCGCGCTGAGTCAACTATGCAATTGGATGATGCTGTATGCACAAACAAAGCAAAACATGCAAACTTGGTTTTGCAATCGTTCCTCCGAATATGTTCTGGATTGTCTGCCTCCGGTTTAGCTACTACCAGGTGACACATCCATACCCCCCTTCACCCTTCACTAATGAAAATGTATTGCAAAAAATGTATCATCCGATTTTCGTGGTTTAGAGGTGCATTTCTGCTGAGAATGGAAACGCTTTTTTAAACGAGGTCTATTGGCCTATATACACGTCATTTGTTTTACACCTGGGAATATAGTCTATAGTTGTTGGCAACAGTTATTGATCGCACAAACAAAGAATAACCGGAGTTAGCTTTGACAGCCTCGAGTAACAGGCAATAATACACGAAGTCGACATTATTTGTTCGAAAGAAGGTTTCCCCGGAAGTTATGTTGTTGTTAGTGTTGTGTCGCCTCTTTCTCGACACTGCCGGTTATTCCGGTGTGTCGATTGTTTTGTCGTGTCATCGATACTCTGTTGCCACCAGAGACAATTCCCACGAATTTGCTCTGATATAGACTATAGACTATTCAAATTTAGAGTTTGACTATTATAATGAGTATGCTCACGTTCTCGGTGTGTCGAGATAAACATGTAACAACCGTGTTTGTGGGGGTTTCCACAAATACAACATGGACGGTTCTGTAGATGATTCCTAATCTTTGATGCCTTGTATGGCGCTTGCTCTACGATTGTATGTAGATTTTCTCTTCCCTACGTGCACTTTATGAGTGCCGTTCTTTGAACCAACTCTGAAGCGGGTGTATACCAATGAATGCAATCGACACGCTAGCGTTCACGCTAGCGTGGTCTAAGTACTTAGAAACACATGTTGGTCAAGGCCCCAACAGGAGAGCCTGTCAGCAATAGGTAGAAGCGTTTTATCGAGTTTCGGCGTTTTTCCAGGTCAAGAGGGACCACCACTGCCCAGCGACAGCGCTGCTCGGACATAAGTCACAACGGCTGCAGACTCGCATGGCATTCCCGGGGCAGAGGCAGCGGGCGAGACCGGTAGCGCGAGAGTGCGAGACCAGTCCGCCAGATGGCGGAGAAAAACGCGCGCGATGAGGAATTCGCGCGCTTACAAGGTGAGAATCTTCGGATTTAAATAGGCTTGGAAACCCAGGCTGAGGAGAGAGAGAGGGAGAGAAAGAGGGAGAGAGAGAGAGAGGACAACGGGAGAGACAACGACGCGGAGTAGGAGGAATGGAATCTCAGCAGTCTGTATAGGGTATTCAACCGGGAATGTTTGTAATTGGTTTCGGTAAGGCCGCACCCAAACTTAAGATAAGCTAGGGAGGTTCTACCTGGACGAAGCGGAAGACGTCTTGGGTTGTCTCGGAAACCTGCAAAGGTGCGTTCAGGGAGGTATAACATCCCATTACCTTTCAGGGCCCGCACGCTAAGCTTTGGGAGGGGCTGGATTGATAGCAATTTTGGGCGAGAGAGGGAAGCGCCAACTCCGCCGGGCCTATGACGGCATTGCCACTGCGATCACCAACTCGTTCCTGCTGCAAAACATCTACGAAATTGGCAGCCCTAGTCCCGCGATGGCCGAGTCCACCGGACGCATGTACCTAAGGACGACCTTGGCAAGCAGTCCTACCTACTCAAGTGCTTTAAGCTCAAGATGATCGATGGAGACACACCTGCTCTTTAGTTTGAGAGGATAATCATCATTTCTACGCAGAAGCTGGCAGACGCAGGCAATACTAAGTTTGAGCAAGAGGCAAATCTCCACGTTTTGCAATTCCTTTCGTGGGACTACGCCTTCGCCAAACGTTGCTCCAACATTTGCCCAGCCGGACTTTATACCATATAGAAGACCGAGTGCGTACAACCAAAGATGTGGAGAAGGCGGTTGAGATTTCAACACATGTTTTGATCGCCACGGGTGGAGCAGGGAATTTCCTCATACTCGGTCATCACCAGGGGGACGACTGCGATGGCCCAAGGAAGGGTGGTACTAGGTAATGGGAGCAAGATCAGGGCCGAGCTTGGGGCAACAAAAAGAAGAAATGGTCAATGAAGGACGAGCGCGCCAACCGCGGTGGCGCGGCAATAGTGGTGGTGGCTATTGTGGTGGTGCCGATAATGTTAGCCGCAGCGGTGGCAACGAGTATGGTGGTGGCGGCGGTAATGTGGCGGCGGCCATTGTAATGGCTGCAGCAAAGGTGGTGGTGGTGACAGTGGCGGGCGCGGGATCGGCAGTGGCGACGGCCGTAGCGGCGGTGGCGGCCGCCCTGGCGGTGGCGGTCATCAGGCGTGGTCACAAGTGCGGGACGCGAGTTTTGTGGGACCCGAAGAGTCATCTCACGGTAGGATTGTCCGTTCTTGGATCCAACCTTTCTGGCCGGTTGAGTCCTTCAAGTGACTAACTTCCGGTTATCCTGTTTGTTTTCCGAATCTGTTGGTCCAAGTAGCAACGGATAGCAGTGTTGACCAGGTTTGCGCGATTGAATGCCTTCGAGGTCGTGCGCTGGGTGAGGTATTGAGCTCATGGTAGGAGCTCAGAGACGTATGCTGCACCCCTGAGCGTGGGGCAACTCCTAGGGACACCTCCCAGGTACTGACCACCTGAAGTAGCGCAGCCGGGTAACCTCCCAACCCGCGTCGACCGCAAGGCGATGAGAAGGCCATCTACGGAACATATCCCTGCCCGCGTTGTTTCATATGCCGCCAGTTCGGTCACGTCATGAATAAGTGTAACGCCATCGTAGTTCTCAACAAGGATCCCAACCCACCGCGAAACGTTTATCTGAACCATAACCACGTGGGGACGAGTTCGACACCACTACTCGCAAACCCTGCTGCCTCTCCCCAGCAGGAGGCACAGCAGCACCAGCAGCAATATCACGAACAACAACAGCAACTCGGACAACAACGGCTACAGAAATACGAGGTACCGCAGCACCAGCCGCAACGACACCAGGATCACTCGAGGAGCGACAGCGCCTTGAGCAGCAGCGGCGGTATCAATGCGAGGTACAGCAGTACCAACAGCAGCAGTATGAGACACGTCAGTACCAGCAGCAATGGCTTCCCCCCAGCAGTAGAGGACGCAGGGAGTTTGGACATGATTTTTTCATCGTACTGAGGCGTACGCGTGTCTCTAGAGAGCGTACAGTTCGTTCCTGTCATGCCGGTTAAGTTGATGTCATTGCACACTGTTCAAGCAAACCAGGAAATCACCCTCAATGCAACAGGTATCCACATGTTGGGTGGCCGTCTACCTTTCGTAATGATAGATCAGGTTCTCCTCTAAACGCAATGCATCCGCCACCTCCCTAGTTACCATATCCTTGGCACACCGGTGTGGACGGCCCTGCTAACCCACGCCCCTCTTGCCTCTCGTACGCCGGTGCCTGTGGTAATGCCGCCGGTAAGGACGCCGGCGTTTTAACCCATGCAACCCCTGCCGAAGAAGCGGCAGGGAACCCCCCGCGCGTCGTATGAGGTGGTGCGACCGGTGAGGACGCCGGCGTTATTTCCCGTACCACCGCCGACGTGGGTATGGGCAGCAATAGACGCTGCAGGGAAACTAGAGATTCCTCTCCGCCTTTTATATTCCCGAGTCGGTGCAGCTAATCCTCCCCTCCCCTGGCTCCCTCCCCCCGCCCGAGCGCTGGTGCCTGTAGGGATGCTGCCGGCGAGGACGCCCGCGCTACTACCCATGAAACCGGCGCCGGGGGTGAGAGCAGCAACATATTATGCAGCAACGGTTGAGGCTTCACCCGCCTGTTCCCCCGACGGTGCATATTTCCTCGGCACCATCGCGAACTGATCCCTCGGTAGAGTCCCACTTCTCCCACCCCACAAAACCCCCGGAGGTTGCCCCTGCCGTGCCTGTCCCAGTGTTCGTCGTTTTAAGGAGGTGGACACCAACGTTTTTCATGTGTGCAATGCCCACGTCTACGAGGGCCTCCTACGCGAGACGGCCAGGCAGTACCACTTCAGGCTGAGGTGGACCCTGGTCACCTGCAGTGGGTGCGTGCAGGCTATGCGTGGACGGGCGGCGGTACCGACATTAACTTCCTCCCAACCCCTGCAGCACGTTGTCGTTTACCTTGAGGGCTCGGGAAAAATTCTTCTACTGGGAGGGGGGGTGTACCTGGTCATGGTGAGGGATGGCGAGACGCGCATGGGATGGCTCTACCCCCTCAGGATCAAGAGTGCTGCCGACGTAGCCACGGGAACGATGGAATTGTTGGCCGACGTCACCGAAGCCGTCAAAGATTTTCGGACCAGTAATGGCGCCGAGTTTGTGAACTAGAGGCTCGCGAGGTTCTGCGGGGACAACAACGTCGGTCAATAACACACGGAGGTCGATGGGTCGAAGCTCAATGACGTGGTCGAGCCCTCGACCGAGGAAGGTGGCATGGCCGCTTACCTTGAACCCCCCCGCCTGTTCCCCGGGCAACTCTTGGACCTTGACCGTTTGGGTGAAACGGGCCATTTGCATGAAAGACTGCATAAGCACCATGGCGACCAAGGCCGACGCTGGCTACAAGTCACCGTACGAAGATTACTTTAGGCGAATGCTGCCGGCCAACACCCTCGCATTTCGCCGCGTTCAAAGAACCAAGACGCCGGAGCCCAAGGCGGAGCGGTGCTTCTACCTCAACAGGGATAGGAACCACCCGCGGGACTGCGTCGAGGTCGTCACGTAATCCGGCTTATCGACAGACACGCGGTGCGCCACCCGAGAAGGTAGAGCGCATGCCGATCATCGCGGTTGGGCCGGAAACGGCCACGGCCACCTTACCGGTGGCGTAGGACGCGGAGTTTCACATCAGATACCTTCTTCCGGTGCTGCAGGTGCCACCAGTTCTGTCGCTAACAACGATACTGCCCGCAACACCGGTGAATGCAACGGAGCCATCTGTGATGACGCCGGCAATGACGCCGGCGCCAAGGAGGTGGCGACGTCGTCGGGGATGATGTCGCCGTCATCTCCACCGGGGACCGAAAAGCCTTAGGTCGACGAGGGTCTCGTTTACAATGAGCCCTTCCAACCGAGACGAACGCGTGCGAGGACGAAGGCGTACCACCAGGCGACGACGTCTGCGCGGCCAGCTGACAATGCCCTCTGCAACCAGCGCCCATCTAACATCCCCCCTCCCCTGCCAACCTGCCATGCGAGCGAGCTTTCGGAGCCCACGACATTCGAAGAAGCTCTGGACTCGGTGTATGGTGCGAGCTGGTTGTATGCGATCGATCAGGAGCTCTCTGCGCTTCAATACGGAGCAACGTCGGAGTAGCAGCTAAAAGGAGGAAACGTGTTATCGGTCAAGTTGGTCCTCACGTGGAAGTAAGGTGAAACCGTTAATGTAGTGAAGGCGAAAGAGCGACCGATAGCTAGAGTATTTAGCCAACGCCCAAACGTTTACTAGTAGGTAAGAGGTTTGCCCTGACCCCCGTCGCACCTTGCATTCGAGTGACGGCTGCTGTTGCATGCGAGTTTTAGTTAGACCTACGTTTTGTTTTTTAAATGTACAACAAACAGCTGTGTGCCCAAACCGAGCTGGAAACGATTGTACGCCTAAAGGCTGTTCAGCGTATCAGGCAATAGCATGCCTTAACCGCAGTCTGTACGGATTGCAGCAAGCGTCGAAGTCTTGGTACAAACATCTAGTCCCGGTTTGAGGAGTTTAGGCTTTGGGCAGAGGCAAGGTCTGTTTCCGTTATTTTTAGAGAGGAAGACATTATGACTTTGCATCTCCTCTCTCATTTTGAGACCGGCATGTCCTGCACTATACGGCCATACGGATGCCCCATCCCATCTCGTCGACACACGAAGGCAACCACAAACAAGCTATAGAAAGAATAATCTCTAAGGCAGTGTAATCAATCCTCGCCAGCACGCTATATTACCCGAAATGCTGGTCACGCGCAAACCGTCATACAACCGAAAACATCCCCTTTTTGGCTTTTGTTCGCTATAGCTCCAAATAATCGAGTACATATACAATAAATGGCCGCCACTGTCGACACAAACATCCCAAGCCCTCCCGGCTACGCAAACTATTCGATCATCGCAAAAACATTTCATGCTTCCTTCTTTGCGAGCAAGCATTCGCAAAACGATACTGGTGGTAAAACAACCAATCATGAATATGCCCACCTCTATTTTGAAATCAATCAGAAGACTATTGCCAAAACAAAAGATACCCACAAAATCCAATGCAATCAGTGCCACCATCAATTGGCTGCTGCTGTAAACCCCCCTGTCCGTTGTATACAGTGGGGGTGTCCTTTAAACGCTTCAACCATGGACATTATAAGCTGCTCCTACTCCCTGCCTACGGTCATGCTACACCGTAAGGTTTTCATTCACCATGCCCTACATACAGCAGTACCCATGAACAAACTATCACAACCATCCATAATGTCCCCAGAGCGCACGTTCACAAAGGCGAAATATGAAGCCGATCAGATTCGAACCCGCGACCCACCGTTTGTTGGTTATATAGCACTACCCACATGCACCACTTATAGTCACGTGACTATGGAGCAAGTTTGAACGGCCGAAAAATACAGACCCCTGTCAGTATACAACCAGCCTATCAGACTACTCTCCCTGCCCCCACTTTCACCATCGAAGAGTCTCGACGGCGGCAGCACAGCATCTCTCTCTGCCATACCAGCGGTGACTCTCTCCTTCTCCCCACTAGGGTCCTCCTTGCGCCTTGCTGCTCGTTGCCGCTGGTCTCCAAAAAGGCTGGCCCCACAAACATGGCCCATCCCCACCTTGCCTCCCTGTGAGATTTGCCATCCTCCGATCGCCTACGCTTTCCTTCCTTCAGCTTCTTCGAGAGCTTGTCTCTGTTCCAATACTGCTGATCCGTAGATCTTCCATGAGACTAGAGCGAATCGGTTCCCTCCAGAGTGCTCGTCAGCTCCAAGCGGGGTAGGTTTCAAGTCGTTTAATTAGTCTCCCAAGCACAAGGTGGAGGCAGGTCGAGAAGAGAACTCATGCGTGAGAGCTCCGAGAAGTGAGTTCCTACCTGAGCGAGAGTTACAGAAGTGTACCATCAAGAACGCCATGCACGTACTACTAGGTACGCAATAATAGTCCTAGATACAACCCCAACCAGAACGAGACTGATACGTAACAGCAGCTACACTGAAAAATCCCAATTCAACAAAATGACCCTTGGCGAGCTACGATGGTGCGCTGCTTTTGACTATTCTCGAGGCATGGTCTCCGGTTCATTGACGATTTCGCATAACTATTATTCAGAGAAGACGGACAAGCAATTTGGCGTGACCGCAGGTAGGAACAACCCACTTCTGACTGATGTTTTACTTAGAAGTTTGACGAGGCTGAGCCCGACGGGTATGACCATTCCGCGGAGTGGTAGGGAGTTTGACGTGGCTTGCTAACCAGACGAGATCCGACATCTCGAATGCCGTGAGGGCGGTAGCGAGATTTGCACACGCTTCTCCAAGCAAAGCACTGACTGGAAGACCCCGAGAGGGATATGCTGTTGTACTTGGATACCCCGAGTAGGTTCGACGTTACGTTCCAGAGAGGTAGTGGTCTGGGGCTGGTGGTTTACGCGGGTGCAGTAAATTAAACGGAAGTCTGCATCGATGAAGCCGTGATGTGTAGGGGTGCGGCCATTCAATGTTTTTCTAGCACGCAGAAGTGCGCCACGCTCTCCTCGAGTTAGGCGGAGTATGTTGTGATGGCGGAAGGTTTCAAGGAGGCACTTTTCCCGCGGTCTGTGTAGCGTCTTCCCTTACCGAGTTTTGGAATCCGTGCACCCAGGTTTTTGAAGGCAATAACGGTGGAATTCAAAATGGGGGCTACCCCCGTGTAAAAACCAAACCTCAATTGAAGTAACTTGATGTGCGTGGGCAATTCCTGCCAGGGCATGTCGACGAGGAAAAAAATCGTACTCCGGAGTATTTCGTATCTCTCACGTACAGTCGAAATTGCAACACGCTGATTTCTTGACGAAACCCCTTAAACCAAGGGCACGTACGATAGATAGGGGGGTCTACGTTGGGGCTTTTGTTTTGCAGTGGGTTGGAGTCACTCGCCGGAGTGAGCCCCCTGCCCCTTTGCGACCCCGAGCTTTCGTGCTGTTCCTAATTTCTCGAAATGAATCCGCACTGGATTGGTACGAGCGACGCTGTGTCAAAACAATCTAAAAATTACTTCAATCCGTGAGTACAGATTCACTTGTGCATGTGGTGAAGACTCGGTGGTGAAAATGGGATACCCCTTCTACCTTGTCCTTGGTCCTTAGCAAGGATATATTCCGTTTTCACAGACGCTTGGCATGAGTATGATGAGTTGATTTGAGACCAACGGCTTGAACTTGGAGTGGGCTCCATAGGTTACGGTACTATTCACATATACTATGACTTATACATGTGAGCGAGTGCTTATTTTGGTGATTCTATATTATTTTCTATGTTGGCTTTGAGATTCTGTGTTTGAGTTTTGAGATTCTGTTTTGGTGATTTGAGATTTTTGTAATTTGTTTTAGATACTAGTCTAGTCTATACTCGAAGTACCATAATACAAGGTTCCCCTTTGGGATGCGGGTAACGTCAAATCCCGGGGGCGTCGCAAGGCGAAAAGGGAGACGACGGTAACACACGTATACCATGGTACTTACTTTTCCACCTATAATATGAATGGTGCTACTCGTACTCATAAAAAAAAACCAACCCTCACCCCCCCCCCCCCTCCGTCCCCCGTCCCCCGATCTCCCCCCCTTCCGCCTAGTTTGTCCAAACGCCCCACTCACAATCGAAATCGGCCAGAGTAATAAACACCTATACGCAGTTGATATCACGTCATTATCTTTCTGACCATCCATGACGTTGTTTTCAATTCTTCACCCCCCCCCCCCCCCCCCCCCCCCTTCAACGCTCCCTCTTTTCTAACCACACGCACGATCGCCTAGACCTAGCACCACGCGTATAACAAGCCCCTACATATCTTTGATCTCACAGCCGAAGTGTATTTGAATATTTTTGTGACCTAAACCTGCTAAAAAATCTTCCCCCCCCCCAATCTCGTTCTCCCTTACTCAAACGCCCCACCAAATATCGAAATCCGCCAGATTAATAAACACTTCACGCACAGAATATCACCTCATTATCTTTCGAGAGCCATCCATGCCGCTGCTTCCCCCCCCCCCCCCCGCCCCGAACGCCCTCTTCTTCCCCACCACCCGCACCATCGCCTAGACCTAGCACCACACGTATAACAAACCCCTCACCTAAAACCCTTCCCCCCCCCGCCCCCTCCCCCCTCCCTCCCCCCCCCGCGCCCCCCTCGCCCCCCCCCCCCACCTTCCCCCCCCCCCCCCCCCAACCTATCCCAACCCTACCCCCTCGAACACTCCACCCTCTCTCTACTCACTGATTGTACGACTTACCCCAGGATATACATGATAAACGGATGCATTATTTCCAAAACCGTCACATTTATCCCCTCAAAATAATGTATAGTTTCCACGCACATGTTCAGCTGCCCCACAGGCCCCACCACCGCCCAACGCCCCCCCCCTCCCCCCAATAATAAACTGGTGCCAAAACCGTCAGATTTATCCCCTTGAAAGGATTTATAGCTTACATGGACAAATTTCCCCCCCCTTCCCCCCCCCTCCAAACCCGCTCGCTTTTGATCAAAACCAGGCCCCCACGTCCTTCAAAACTTCGCCCCCCCCCCTCACCGGTTATTCGACTTACAATATTCACTTGATAAAAGGATACATTTCCCTCCACAGCTGTCAGATTTTGTCCCCCTCAGAAACGGGTTTTTTAGTTTCCGCGCACAGACTGACTAAAATCACCCTGTTGACCCTGCTAGCTACACTGTAGTTGTAAGGGGAGTCGCCGACCTATATCCTTAATGAGGACACACAACTCGTAATGCGCGCGATCGGAGTATCACACACAGCTTGCAAAGATGAGTTTCGACGAAATCTTCGATCTCACAGCTGGAGTGTATTTTCTTTTTTTATAATATATCAAGCGCTCAGAGACGGCCCCACGTGGTAGCCTGAGTGACCCGAGAAATTTGGGTGGTTGACGGCAACTTACGCGAGTAGGCTTGTCTGAACACGTCGGCTCCCAGGAGATTTCGACCCACCCGGGTATGCTTTATTATGCCCCCCTTGAAATTTGTTCGAGTCCCTTACGGATACTATCGTGACGTATGAAGAGTGGTTTTATATATTCTACGAATTGAAATTCTACAAAGGCCGACAAAGTTATTTAATTGTAAGACGCCCCCCGCCCCCCCCCCCCGCCCCCCGCCCCCCCTTATTATTTTTTCTTCATATTTACCCCTCGCTTTCTTCCTGCTTTTCCCCTCTCACCGATTAAATAGAAATATACCACATGCCTCCACACACATGAGAAGTATAGTATAATACTGCGGCCGTGTATACCCCCGCCACAAACTCACCAACACCTCCCCCCCCCCCCCCCCCCCCCCCCCGGTATATATACAAGAGACAACGCACCGGATCCCCCCCCCCCCCCCCCCTCTCGCGCTCCTTCTTCCCTCCATGCCTAGCCGATTAAAAACAATTATGCATCAAATTGTGAGACCCCCCCCTCCCCCCTCGCTGCCTGACCGATTATAACATGATTTGCCACAGGTTTACACATATGAAAAGTATGATATAACACCGCGACCTTGTATACCCTCGCGATAAACTGGTGGAACCCGCAACCCGCCCCCGCCCCCCCCCGCCCCCCCCCACCCCAACCCCCCCTAACGATGAAACAGAAACGATGAAACAAGAAATGTATGCCATTACACTGCGACCTTGTTTACCCCCACGCTAATATAATTACCATCCCCCCCCCCCTCCCTAACCCTCATCAACTAACGGTTAAGAAGAAATACACTCGAGAAAATTTTGCCCTCCCCCCCCCCCCCCCCCCTCCCCCTCCTCAAGTTACAGGTTTACCCTCCCCCGCTGCCTGACCCATTAAACATAAAATGCCACAGGTTTACACACATGAAAAATACCCTCGCGATAAGCTGTTGTAACCCGCCCCCCCCCCCCCTCCTCCCAACGATGAAACAGAAGCGATGAAACAGAAAAGTATACCATTACACTGCTGTGACATTGAGTAACCCCACGCCAATTATATCCCCCCCCCCCCCCCTAACCCCCATCAAGTTACAATCACATGGAAAATAAAATCATATTATAAGCTCTTCCCCCCCCCCCCCCCCCCCCCCCCCCCCCCCCCCCTCCCCCCGCTTTCATCTATCGCACCATGAACTTTACGACACACCAGATTACACTTGGACGACCTGGTCTTTGGAAACCTGAAGACCTGATCACACACCATCAGGAACAAGACGTGTAACCAAAAACAGTCAGGCATTTAGACCCCCGATCAATTATGCCACGGATACGGGGTAAACGTAGACCCCCACGACCATTTAAATGGGACGATGCATCTCCCTCAGGGATAATGCGAAATGCATTTGTACGAACTAGACAGGCAGTGATGTCTAACTATCCTGCGCTTAAAAGGATTTGTGGATTCGGAATGCTTGGTTGGCAAAGGGTAAGGGGGAAAGGGGGGATTTGCCACCAGGAGCACTTTGCCAGCAAAAGAGTGGGAAAACATTTCAAAAATGGCGCGTTGTTCCCGGCCCAGGTGGAAGACGCCCAGTCGCTGACAAGGACACATGTTCTATTTACGCCATAGTCCATTTGAAAAACGGGAAAACATACGTGGGACGAACGATCAAGAGCCCGTACGTTAGATTCCAGGAACATATTTCCACAACAGACGCTCTAGGTAGAGAAATCAAGGCGGACCAAAACAAATTTGTAGTCGTTCTCCTGGAAATAGTTCCCCGGTGTTTAGAGGGTGTGGAAAACTCGGGGACACCACTTCATTGGCGAGAAAGAGCAAACTCATGGATTAACCGATTGCACACACGCGTAAAAGGATACAATACGCGTAGGGAAATTGCCAAGCCAAAACTCCCGCAGATACCAACACATGGCTTTGGGATAAGACGAGTCAGACGCTCTAGGCACAAATCGCGTATTATTAAGATAACGCACAATGGGCGGGTGTTTCTGTCTAGGGACTGGCAGCGTAGGGTAATTACTTTGCCGGACTTGTCAATAATAGACCACACTTGGTGGATTCGTACATCTTGCACTTGGCCCCCTGAAACTTGCTCCGCATGATCAAGTACATAGGACAACACGGCATTCCCGGTAACGTCCAAACGGCTTTCAATGTACTCAGGAAACGCTACTGGAGCTCGTTCCCGACGCATTCGGTCCAACCGGTGAAAGTACCTAAGTTAATCGTCATGGGATTCACTAGTGAGATTGCCAACGTAGTCCCCCTGCGCGGATTACTGATGCGGCCAAATATATTAAGTAGGATACCCCCTGTATGCGTTGGGTTTCGGGAGAGTATTACGGAAACAATTCCATGTTTCAAGTATGGCCAGACCTTGGATTCTTTCTTCCTCAATGCCAGCGCCGTAGCACGCGACATCAACCAGGATTTTCAGTGAATTTGCGGGAATTCTAGATGGTCTAAGTATGCCGTAGGTATTAAGGATGGTTCCCTTTGTGTATTAACAACGGATGCAGAGTGCCTTAAGCAGAAAGATGCTGAAGCCATACTTAAATTGCAGGCCGCGTTTAGATTAGATTATGCGGAGGAGACGTATACAGCCCAATTTTTTGTGCAATTGGTCACGGCCATTGAGGAACATGTAGCCGAGATCTGCAGCAACTTAGCAATCAACTACGTGGATACTTTAGACTGGAGGAACACGCTATTTGAAGAAATACGTAGGTGTTCAGAATACGCAGAAGATGCTGCTGAAGCACGTCCAGTAACAGGCAACATCGACATTTCGGCAGCCAGACACGCATTCAAACAGGCGCATAAAAGTGTCGTTATCACCAAAGTGGACAAGGCAGCAAACTGCTTGAGCGTCATGTGCAAAGCCTGTTATGCGAGAGTAACCACAGCAGAGTTGAGTGGTCCAGGATATACACGAGTTGAGAGTGATTTGTTCCCAGACCTCATGGAAAAAATCACGACGAGGCAAATTACATATTTGCTGAAGGAACATTTACCGATACCGATGGTCATGGTCAAAATCCAAGATCCTCAAAATCCACACAAACACAAGTATGTCAAAAGGTACTCTACGCAGATACCGGTTAGGTATCTTATGCCCAAATTACACAAAGCGATCCCAGCTTTCCGGGGTATCACAGCGTGTTGTGGCACAACCACAGAAGGCGTAACTAAGATAGTAAATGCAGTACTCATTGGCATCAGACCAGTGCTAGATGATTTGTGGCGTGAAGAATGTATTCGTATCGGTTTGGTTGCAAACAAGTGTTGGATTACGTCAGGTGGGGCTGACATAGTAGATGTTATGAAAGATTTGGACCACAAAGCAGCGATGGCAGAAAACAGACTCCCTCACCACCTGGAAACTTTTGACTTTGTAGCCATGTACACTAACATTCCGGTCAAATGTCTTGAACGTATCATGGGCGAGTTACTGGACTTGGTATTCACGTACCAAGAAGCAAAAGACGGTTCCAAATCGATGTACATTAAGCGTGGGTTCAAAAATGATGAAAAGGAACCGAAGATCAACAAAATACACTGCTCTCTCAACCCTCCTGTAAATACTAATGAAACGACCAACACCAAAAGGGAATTTAATGTTGGTCAAGCTAAAATGTGTGAATCGATTAACTTCGTATTAGACGAAGGGTTTGTACAATTTGGAGGAGCGGTATGTAAGCAATCATCGGGCATATTCATGGGCACTGCACCCGCACCCGATTTAGCGAACGATTTTGCGTTCATGCATGGACTCAATTTCCCAAAAACAATGATGAATACCTGGTAGATGTTTGCTCGATACGAGGAACAACATTGAATCTCTTCACCCTTTAGAGTTTATTGAACAGTACGGTAGTAACACTAAGAGATTCATAGATGACATACTTACGGTAGCACCAGGCTTACCAAGTAGGAAAGGCCCTACGTTTGAACAAATTATCAAGCGGGAAGGAGGGGAAGGGGGGGTGTATGGTGGAATGTACCCAAAACACATCCTGGATGACGAGGGTGAGCAGGTTGCGAACCCTGTATCTATCACCAAGGAACAAAGAGGGCAAACAGTGCATTTCCTGGATACGGAAATTCTTCAAAGTACTCCTGGAGTGTCGCAAATTCGAATGTATGATAAGCGGGACCACATGGAGACACTGAAGCAGTACCGTAGATACCCCCACATTGAAACACGATTATCAAAAAAGTGTTTGTATGCGACCCTCCACTGCCAACTTTGTCGATTTGCAATTAGGTGCTCGGAAATCCATTTCTTCCAAGTAGCAGCTGCTAAGTAGATGACGGACATGGTTAGACATGGTTATGCCAAGGAACGTTTGAGGAACAAACTCAACAATTTCCGCAAAACATTTTTCAAAAACTCACCCATAAAGCCGACTATTAAAAGAGTGCATGACCCGGTTGTACGTGAGAAGTATTGGTGGTTGGTCACTGAAGGAGTTTGGAAATGTATCGAAAGGGAAGGTCAAGCACCCGGGCATGATAGACTGCTGAGTGATGAGTGGGTACGTCTTTGTACGTTACATGATTTTTAGGAATGAGCGATTGAATTGCAGAAGTTATACATGATTTATGGGAATGGCCACTTCGCCTGTCTCTCAAACGTTTATTTTTACAAAGTGTCATAGAGGAATGAACAACCACCGCTTAGGGGAATAGATCGATATAAGAGTTATGGAGAGGGGGAGGGGGGGGGGGGGGGGTCGCGGATAAGTGGAAACGTAGTCAGCTAAGCAAAGCCGTAGACATTAAAGTCTGAGATTGTAATGCAACGTCGTACCTGAATAAACAATGTGTGCGGGCATGTTGATTCGAGTTATTCGGAAGAGGCGTCTACATTTTGATGTGTGTGGGTTGGGAAGCGGGTACATATGAGTGTGGAAGTGAGTATGGACTGTGCATGTCGAGTGCTGGGTATTTGTGGGTTGAAAAGAGGGTGTATATAAGCATGGAAGTGCTCAACCTACGTTCGTAGGTTACAACGTCTTTATTAAACATCTGAGGATTACAAAAACGTTATCACAAATAATATTGTTAATATGTATGGATTAATTTGTCTTCTCGACGACGTCGATTCAGGAATGTGAATTATAACCAAGTTTTGTCAACTATACCAACGCAAAATATGCATTCATGACGTACACATCAAACACGCTACCTAGAACCGAAATATTTCAGGAAATAAACAACACCGAAAATCATGCCAAAACATGGTATGTCCACGGAAACAACGAACGTTACTGAGTCCAAATCACGCCTGAATGCAAGTGGTAGTCGTTTTTTTTTTTTTTTTTTTTTTTTGCTCCTCCCTTACTTTCCTTCAAAGGACCCACATCGAAATCCGCCAGAGTATACAACACTTCCACGTGCTGGAGATCCCGCTGCTGCAAGTCACCCCCTTCCCCCCCCCCCACACACACCCTTCCCTCACCAGATATTGGACTTACAGATCACTTGATAAACTGATGCATTACCTTCCACGAATTTCATAGTTTTCGTCCCCAGACGGACTAACATCACCCTGTTGACCCGGATAGCTACACTGTAGTTGCAAGTGGAGTCGCCGAAACATCCCAAAACCTCCCACAATTCACCACATGCCACCCACAAACATGACGGGATACTCAATAAGCAGACTACCTATACATACAAACGCTTTTTGTCAATTTTCCCCCCCCCCTCCCCCCCCCCCCCCTTTTTTTTTCTTAAACCCTAGCCTCACTCCGTATTTCAATTCAACCCACACCGTGTAACAAAATAATTAATACACACATAGTCAAACTATGAAGAGTAACGGTATTAGAAGTGTATTATGATACCGCTACAACCCATAGTTGTCAAGGCTGGTTACTGCATGTATATCGTCAGGGATAAATATGCATTTAACCATACTTGACAAAAGCCGCGAGGGGGAACGTTGAAATTCCCAAACGTCCCTCGCAACTTCGTTTTTAGCCCCCCGAAGCAGTTTTCTCGGCGTACAAAAATACGTTTTGCAGACATATACAACAGCCCCCCCTTCCCCCCTCCCCCCCTCCCCCCCCCAAACCACTGTACACCAATATATATTCGAAAACACGATTCTGATACAATACAATAATGAAGTGTAGAACATCAAACAAAAAATACGTGTAGCAAAAACCACGTGATTGCAAAACAAACAAAACAAAATAATATGTATTCGAAAACACCACCCTGACACAATACGATAACGAAACCTAGAACATCAACCAAAACGTACACGTGTAGGAAAAACTACGCGGTTACAAAATAATATGTATTCGAAAACACCACTGCGAAACAACATGATAAAAAAGTCTAGAACATAAACCAAAACATATACGTGTAGCATCAAAAATGCGGAAAGCACCACTTTGAAACAATACGATAACCAAGTCTAGAATATCAACCAAAACACACGTGAAACAAAACCTACGCGGACACACGACACACTAAAACCATATATACGTCCGCATACGAACACCAGTCAAAAGATGGAACCCATATACCCTGGGTATCAAATTGAGGTCCCTACGAGTCAGAAACATCACATAGTCCACATAAAGTCTTTACACAAACCTAAAAAAGCGTCACAACTGCTCATTGCCAAATGACAGGTTCATCAAGAACGCAAGAACAAACAGAACGAGGATAGGGTAATCGCAGCAGCGCAAATCATTATAGCATTCGCCCACCACATCACCTCATTTGAAATTGGTTTTGGGCATCAGCGAACTGGGTCCAACGCATGCCCGTAGTGTCTTAGGTGGAGTGAGGAGCGGTAGTAAACATCAAGTGCGCTGCTCGATAACCTGTTCCTGACCGTCGGTACACTGAACAATCTTCGGGCGCGTCTTCTCTGTGTCAGGTGTGTGAGGAATTTCTTCGTCGTTTTTCAAGCAAGCGGTTGCGTTGGCATATACTACCTCGCTTGATGTAAAGGAAAGGCACACCACTCAGCGATCATCTACTACACGTTAGGGCATGTTTTCATGAACACCACTAACAAGAGCACCAGACATGGACGCGACATCTACAGGACCACAACATCTTCGACGACAGTGGGGAGAAAACAGGACGTATAAGCGTACACTATAGTCTATAATAACGTGAAAAGTAAGTACAGACAGGGATGTTAACACTGCGGTAAACCACACGACCAACCTATTACGCAGGGTATTTTGTGCCTCCATCCGCTTACATGATTTCCTGACAACCTTCACCATACCAAACGCAGTAGCATATGCCTAACGAAGTAAAGTCGCCCTCGCGTTCAATAGTGGTGGCATCGCATGTCCACGTGAGACAACCTTTACAAAACGCAGTAGCATATGCCTGACGAAGTAAAGTCACCCTCGCGTTCAATAGTTGTGACATCGCATATATATGACGTTGCATGCCCACCTCAACTGCTGTATTTGTAAGATGTATCTCTGTCTTAGAATTGGCGACCTCAGAGCCCCACAGCGGCACGGTAAAAATCATGGACGTGAAATCGTACATTTGAGACAATAATAAGTTGAAAAAGAAGCACTGACTGGCAGACCTGATAAAATTGCGATAAACCACACTGCCGACCCATCGCATACCCTCCTGAGACGACCTCTACGAAACACAGTACCATATACCTAACGAAGTAAAGTCACCCTCGCGATCAATGGCGATGACATCGCATATATATTACATCACATACACACCACGCCTGATGTATTTGTAGGATGTATCTCTGACTTAAAATTGACGACCGCAGAGCCCCACATCGGCAAGGTAAAATCATAGGCGTGAAATCGTACATTTATTTGAGACAAAAATAATTTGGAAAAGGAAGCACAGGCAGATGTGTTAAAATTGCGGTAAACAACCTTACCAAAACCCATTACGTAGGTTATTTCGTACATACCGTCTGCATGATCGCCTCCCAACCTATGCCAAGCGAAGTATGACTAACGAGGTAACGTAATTGAGCGCATGTATACCAAGCGTTCCTTAAAAACTGACGATTCGCATCCCTCCCTCTAATGCTCAATGGCGGAGACAGTACATGGCCACATACATCACCTCGCATGCTGTATTTGGCAATACGTATCTCTTTCGTATAATTAGCGATGTCAGAAAATAATGGTAACTGTATGATGGTGGTGACAAACAGTGCATGACCACATCACCTCGCCTGTTGTATTTGACAATACGTATCTCTTTCTTATAATTAGCGATGTCAGAAAATAATGGTAACTACAAATATTCTATAAAATATTCTAGCTTTCGATCCATGTATCATACAACAACAAATTATGAATATTTAACACGTTATTTACTATACTTAAACACTGGGTTGCATGCTGCATCGAACATCAAACCTTCTAGAATAGTAAACATTACAAGCCAGATGACATAAAGGAATGTCTTATTGCTTCAATCGTCAGGTTTGTCCCCTTTGAGGATTTATAGTTTCCGCGCACATATTGAAATGTCCCGCCGCCCGCCCCCCCCCCCCTCCCCTCCCCCTCCCCTGACCCCTCTTGTTCATGAAAAAAACCCAACCCTTCCCCCCCCCCCCCCCCGTCCCCCCGTCCCCCCCGTCCCCCGATCCCCCCCCCTTCCGCCTAGTTTGTCCAAACGCCCCACTCACAATCGAAATCGGCCAGAGTAATAAACACCTACAATATACGCAGTTGATATCACGTCATTATCTTTCTGACCATCCATGACGTTGTTTTCAATTCTCCCCCCCCCCCCCCCCCCCCTTCAACGCCCCCTCTTTTGTAACCACCCGCACGATCGCCTAGACCTAGCACCACGCGTATAACAAGCCCCTACATATATTTGATCTCACAGCCGAAGTGTATTTGAATATTATTTGTGACCTGAACCTGCTAAAAAATCTCCCCCCCCCCCCCCCCCTCTCGTTCTCCATTACTCAAACGCCCCACCAAATATCGAAGTCCGCCAGATTAATAAACACTTCACGCACAGGATATCACCTCATTATCTTTCGAGAGCCATCCATGCCGCTGCTTTCCCCCCCCCCCCCCGCCCCGAACGCCCCCTTCTTCCCCACCACCCGCACCATCGCCTAGACCTAGCACCACACGTATAACAAACCCCTCACATAAAACCCTCCCTTCCGCCGCCCCCCCCCCCCCCCCCCCCCCCGCCCCCTCCGCACACACACACCCCCGCCCCCGCCGCCCCCCCCCCCCACCTTCCCCCCCCCCCCCCCCCTCAACCCATACCAACCCCACCCCCTTGAACACTCCACCCTCTCTCTACTCACTGATTGTACGACTTACCCCAGGATATACATGATAAACTGATGCATTATTTCCAAAACCGTCACATTTATCCCCTCAAAATAATGTATAGTTTCCACGCATATATTCAGCTGCCCCACACGCCCCACCCCCCCCCAACTCCCCCCCCCCCCCCCCCAATAATAAACTGGTGCCAAAACCGTCAGATTTATCCCCTTGAAAGGATTTATAGCTTACATGCACAAATTGCCCCCCCCTCCCCCTTCCCCTCCAAACCCGCTCGCGTTTGATCAAAACCAGCCCCCCACGTCCTTCAAAACTCGCCCCCCCCCCCTCACCGGTTGTTCGACTTACAATATTCACTTGATAAAAGGATACTTTTCCCTCCACAGCTGTCAGATTTTGTCCCCCTCAGAAACGGGTTTTTTAGTTTCCGCGCACGGACTGACTAAAATCACCCTGTTGACCCTGATAGCTACACTGTAGTTGTAAGGGGAGTCGCCGACCTATATCCTTAATGAGGACACACAACTCGTAATGCGCGCGATCGGAGTATCACACACAGCTTGCAAAGATGAGTTTCGACAAAATCTTCGATCTCACACCTGGAGTGTTTTTTTATATTTTATAGTATATCTTTTAAAGCTGGTCGCCCCGGTGGAGTATCAGGTTATCCTCGAGCCTGGTATAGGCCAGTTTCGTGAGTTTGAGCCCCGCCGAGTGCACACTTGTATAAATTCGTTGGGACTTTTTCTTGTGCAAAATTGACTTGCGGAAAGCGCGAGAGCGTGAGTTAGCGACATATTAGCAACACTCGATGAAAAATCCACGAGCAGTGGGATTGCCGAACCCTATACGCGATAAAAATTGAAGGCAAGAACCGGGGGGAAGAAGGGACGACACCTGTGACCACGGCTTGTCCAGAAGCTGGAAAGTAGAAGTGTGCGAAAAACAAAAAAAGATAAATCCCACTGCTATCCTTATAGGAATGTGTGGCATGAGCTGGTGCCTTTTGCTCCAAAAAAGAGTAGCAATGAGCGGCAAGAATGAGATAGCGGTAGGTGAACGTTGTACTGATGTACGCGCAAACGAATTAGTAGTGGTCAGGGCATGCTGCGCACCGTAGTACGTGGAATAGTGCTCGTTGCTATGTAATGCGTCAAATGTTCTTACGCTTGATGGTAATGGGTAGGGTTGACCAGCCAATGTCCGTCGATGTTGTATGTTGTACAATAACCAACTGGTTGGCGGGAACAATGTCCGTATGTGTGGCGTCTGGTGGCGTACGTGGTAGGATTTCCACGTGTTGGAGGTATTTTTTTTTTTTTTTTTTCATCCTCCGGCGGATGGGGAAAAATAGAGCTTTAGCTGGAGGTAGCGTTCAACGCTTTGGTACCGGACCGAAACCTTGATGTACTCCTCGGTTATTGCCGTAGAAAGTAGGGCTAGATCGATATTGTTTACGCCTGAACCCGCTACAACTTATAGCACGCAATCAGAATTGTATGTGTGTATGATACGTGAGTACGATAATAGCAACAGACCTAGAACCAATCCACCCAGTCAATCAAATGGCGTCCTGGGCTCGTGGCGAACGCTGAAATAGAACTGTAACCCCGATGTTGGCCACAGCAGCACCGTGTATACACGTGAGTTCTTGGCTATCGCGAATAAGGTATTCTATATCCTTGAACCCTACCCATGGTTACTCTCTCCTCAACAAAACATATTTGGCCTGGTCGAGACGCGCGTGCATGCTGCGCTCGCGATGCCTGCCACCCTCGTCGCGCTCGGCACCATCTTGGAAGCTTTCCCGCTCTAAGTGCGTGTGGAGAGATGCAAGCCGTGCCCCGTGGCGCTCGTTCGAAAACTCGGCTGCTCCCGGCCTCTACCTCCCAGCCTCCTCTTGCCGGAATTCGCTCTGTCCGGAACTACAATACCGGGATATGTCTTTCTAGTAAAAACGGTCCTTACATTCGGACACGTCTAGTTACCCCGCAAGAGAAAAATAAACACAGCGGGTCAACCACGCCCACAGACGCTTTCGCTCTTGTCTCGACGAGCGGCCGCCCGAGCGGCGGGAGAGCGCAGGCCGGTTTATCCTTGTCTCCACCCATGCCCACGCACCCACGTCAAGATCCGGGGCCGAAACGGCCCATGGCGCCGCGCCCCCAAACCCCACACTATTCCGATCCACACGTGTACTGCTGCTATCGGTTGCTGCTACTGCTCTTGTGCTGCTGCTGAGGTTAGGTGAGTAGAGCGGGCCATTCTTTAACGAACAATACAACGAACAACAAGAATTGTAATAGTTTATCAAAATATCAAATTTCGAAAATCAATTTGGGGTGTTCCAAGTGACCTGCTCGTCCCAGAGAGGCAGAACGCAACCCGTTGCCAAATAGACCCACCAAATCGACGTTTAATGCGCCGAGCATCGCCACGGAGTTCGACCAAGATCCAGACATGCTTCACAATGTACCTATGGCAGGCTAGCTTGCGCCCCGGCCGAAAGTGCGAGAAGAAACACTCGGCCGCCGGAGAGCAGCGAGCTAAAACAAGATGAAGGTCATATTTTACAAATAAATGTTCAAACGTCCCACCTAGAATTGAATTCTGCCAAAAGAGTAATAAACACTATCACGCAGTTGATATCACCTCATTATCTTTCTACCCATCCATACATCCATACTGTATGTAGTCCCCCCCTCCCTCCACAATGCCCCCTCTTTCCCCACTCCCCGCGAGAGAAATAGACACTACCAGGCAACTAATATTACCAAATATGTTTACTTTCTAGCCATCCATGCCGTAGCTCTAATTCATTTCCGCCCCCCTCCCCCCCCACTTCTTTTTTTTTCCCCCGCTCCCTCTTGTTCAAACGCCCCACCTGATAACGGTATCTGCCAGAGTAATATAAGCACCACCACCCAGTTGGTATCACCTCATTAACTTTATAGCCATCCATGCTGAGCTCCAGTTCGTGCCCCTCCTTCCCCCCCTAACCCCACCATCCGCATCATCGCTCTCACCTAGCACCACGCGTATAGCAAACCCCTCCATCTATGCGACATAAACCTGTTGGAAACCTCTCCCCCTTTTCCTACGCACCCCTTCGAACACTCCGCCTTCTCCTCACAGGTTGTACGACTTACAGGATACATGATAAAGTGATGCATTCCTTCCACAACCGTCAGATTTGTTTCCTGAAAGGATAAGTAGTTTTCGCGCACAGGTTGAGTTGCCCCGCCCGTCCCCCCCCCCCCGCTTCCTCTTGTTCAAACCCAGGCTCCCACGCCCATAAAAACTCCGCCCTTCCCTCACCGGTTATACGACTTACAGGATACACTTGATGAACTGATGCATTCCCTTCCACAGCCTGTCAGATTTCGTCCCCCTCAAAAACGGGTTTCTATAGTTTCCGCGCTCAGACGTATGACTAACACAACCCCGTTGACCCTGGTACGAAGCTACACTGTAGTTCCAAGGGGAGTCGCCGACCTATATCCTTAATGGGGACACACACCCAGCAATACGCGCGAACGGAGTATCACACACATATATATCCTGATGTCGACGCCGCATGTTAAGTTATATGTGGGGACATAGAGTGCGCCCTACAGGCTTGCCAATTGAGCAGGTCCTCGGAGAGCACTCACTTTCTTTTCCTTCGTAGAGACGTTGCTTCATTCGATTCCACCAGAGCCCCAGATAGCTTCTGAGATCGGAGACACATACATGCCTCCGATGTATTTCCTAACTTTACCGAGTATAAAACGCCGACCTTATCGTACGAAACCCATCCAAATGATATCAATTCGGATAATTACAGGCCTTTCGAGGCCGTATCTTAACACACAGCTTACAAATATGAGTTTCGACAGAGTATGCGATCGAACAGCTGGACGGAGTGTATTTTTTTTTCGAATATGGACTACATTATCTATAGTCTATATTGACTTTTCAGATTCACTTTTAGTCGATTTGATATTTAAGATAGTTTTTTCGGGGATTCGATACGTATGTTTTTTGTGTTTAAATAGTTGATATATCAGATTCAGTTTTAGGGATTTGAAATCCTGTTTTGATATGCGAGTTTTGAGTATGAGTCTTTGAAGATGTTGGCGTGGTGGACATGGTACACTTGGGCAAACCCTATTCAACAGATGATGACCTATTGCTTACGGGGGCAGACGCTCCAAGTTACGGCAGCTCCTAGTTACGGCAGCAGAGTGATGATTATCGTGTTGATGGAGTTAAGAGCACTTAAGAGCACTATGTTCTATTGATCTTAAACTTTAGTCTATGGATTTTACATGTCGATCGAATCTGGGGTTCAAAATTTAGTGTTCTGGTATTTGCGTTTTGAGTGTAATGTAGGATTTGAGTGCATGGTACAACTGAGTAAGGTGAGATATTTGTTTAATTCACCTCGGTATGATGAGCGATGCCGTGTTATCCCGTTCCTCGAGCATGGAGCGGAGGGACTGTTGGGAATGCTCACCACATAATGGGTGTTGATATTTACCTGTACACTGACCGTATTTATTTGTGTTTTTATTGCCACAAGTACAATGTTATCGATGATTTCTATCTAGATGATTCCTATTTTTTGTTTGTCCCGATTTTTTTTGGAAAACTTGACAAACTCTAACCCCGGAAAAACTCGCTTAAGAATGCTATATTATAGGTGTATCTACGTTTGTTTGGTAATTTTATCAGGAAAAAAATAGAATTTTAGGTACCCCGTACAAGGTGTAGAGGATCGGGCAACCGTACTGGTCAAGCTGTGCCGCCCCTCGCGAACGGCCAAGACTGAGCACGGTCCTTCCCAAGGTCATTGGCAGGCCATGACCAACCGCAAAAGGCGCGGTGGGTTTCTGAGCTTTCTTAGTCAAGGTGACAGCGTGACGGCAACGAGGCGGTCGACCGAACGAGCTCGCGAATGGCACGTTTTGTCACGCTGGACGTTGTATCGGTACGAGTTCGTGGTGATGATTGAACTGATCCCCAAGGCACGGACAACTGTCTACGATTCAGGTCGAGTGCTGCATTGGGACAACCATGCGGGTGACTTCTGCGAGCGTTGCTGCTGCTGCTGTAGTGACCGTGCTGTTCCGAGTGGACCCTTAACGATTATTTCCGAGCCAACTGAGTGAGGCTCATATCCGTTTAGATTCAACCCTCGTTGATTTTGATGAAGGGTCCAAAGTCATATAATGAACTGGCATGTTGTGCATATCGTGAAGATCGACTCTTTAGTCCTCTTTTCTTCTTCGTTCCAAAACATTTGATGTGTTGATGTGCTAGAGGTTTTTTCCCTGGTGTTCGTTGCGTTTAGCACTGCATGTCAATATATGACCCTACTGCTGTGTTTGCAAAGCACAACAGTAAGTAGCAATGTGTTTCTGTCTCGTAGTTTGCGATCAAAGAGCTCGCTCGTCTCTCTTTTTTATAGGAGGCATCTGGGCACTGGTTTTACTGGATATCGTCGATGGGTGGAAATATCCGTCTAATGCGAAGAGAAAGCACATATATTATGTCCCCATAATTGGAAATATTACGTTTTTGAATTTTATGTCGTGAGGCGTACAGTATGGCGAACGACAACGAACGGATAATTCCGACGTCGGTCGTACCCATGTTTTTCCCCTGGGGTATTTCTTCAGAGTGACTGGAGCCTTTCCTGTGACCACGGAATTGAATTTGCGAGTTAATTTGAAAACGAGAGCAACAACAACAATTACAACAACAACAACGACAACGACAACGACAACAACAACAACAACAACAACAACAACAACAACAACAACAAGAACAACAACAACAACAACAACAACAACAACGACAACAACAAGAACAACAACGACATCAACAACAACAACAACAACAACGTGTACCGCCGGTGCAACATTACAGAATCTGACCAGAGAAGTCGTGTCGACACGCGTACAGATGAGCACGACAGACATCTCTCAGGCTCTCAAGGAACAATAAAACATCAAAAATAAAAACAAAATTACGTGCCCTTATTTTGCGCACGTTACGTGGCAATAATAGAACTAAGGACCGTGTGAAAACATTGTTCAATCGGAGATACCAGGAAATATGGTATGGGCCCGAGGGGTGGGCAGCGATCAGCACACATCACCGGCATGGCGTCCTCTGAAAGCACGTACGACGAGAGGCTCGGTCTGGTGGATTGCTTCGAGGAATACAAAGAGTACTTCAGCCAGCAACACTATAAGCTTTTAGTCCATGAGGCCTTGGAAGGGAAACGGGGAGGGGTCGGAAAGCTAAAGTACGTCCTTGCATTGGCGCGCAGATGCAAAACCGGAGCAGTGTCTGTCGAACTTCTTGCGAACAACATCGACCAAGAGTATTCCTTGACTCCATTGCGGCAGCACCAGCAGGCTAGGGAGGAGGAGGGGAAGGTGATGGTGCGGCAAAAGGGCGGGGAGGCGAGAGAAGGGGTGGCGGGGTACGAGGACGTTGACACTGAGATTGACGAGCCGGGCCAGCAGAATGTGGAGGAGCAGAACAAGGAGGAGGAAGAAGAGGAAGAAGAGGAGGGAGGGAGGGACGGTGTGCTAGAAACCTTTGAAACCAGTACCACCCTCGTCAACGCACTTGACCGAAACAAGCAGGATCATGGAAGGATGAAGGCGAACAAGGGTGGGCAGGGGGAACTAAGGGTGGTGCTGCAAGGGGATGTGAACCCCGAAGTAACGGTAGTCGACATGCAATGCCGGCTTGAGGGAGCTCACGACAACCAAGAGGAACAGATGCGTGGGTCGGAGCAACAGGCGATGGTCGGGTCACAGAAGGGGGTAGCCGAAATTGTCGACGTGGACGACGATGAGGGGGACGGGCAGGAGAACCAGCAGGAAGCGGGTGGAGAGCAACAGGTACGACCGCAACACTGCTGCAGTGAAATAGCGTTTGCGATAGGTTTAGTTTCGGTTTTGCCCATCCCATTCTTGCCCCTCGCCCTTTTTCGCTCGCCTTTTCCCTCCTAGGATGTATCTTAACGAAGGGACCCTTTCAGATTTTCGCGAAAAATCTTTATTGTCCGGATTTCCTTTCGGGAAACGGTGATAAACTCACCCCCCGGAGAAATTCGCCTCCAAAAGTTTAAAATTTTGCTCAGTTGTTCAGGAATGGCAGAATTCTTTTACATGGGCGTTTGAGGATCGGACAGCCACACCGCTTGAGCTGTGCCACTACTCGAGAGCGCACAATACTAAGCAGGGTTTTTACCGAGACCACTAGGTAGCACGTTGTGGCAAATTGCAGAATGCGCAGCGAGTTGCTGAACTCTCTTGGTTGATTTGACAACGTGTCCGCACTGAGGCATCTCACTAAACGAGGTCGCTGAGCTGAGTTTTTACCGCGCTGCGCGTTGTAGCGGAACATTAGGTGTTGTGTTGCATTCCCCAAGGCACCTACCTGCCTACGAGTCAGATGGACTCCAGTGGGACGACCGCGCGGGTAACCTTCACAAGCTTTGCCGCTGTCGGCAGTGAAGGTTCCGTGCCGCGTGGACGATTGTTATGCGAACTGACTGAAGCTCGTTCGCGTTAAGATTCAACTCATTGTGATTTCAGTAAAATATTGAAATGTCATCATAAACTGAAACGTGGTAGGTATCGTTAAGGTCGACCCTTAATCGTAACTCACATTCTGAGTCCCGAAGCAGGCTCTTCTCCCCCCTCCACATCACGACGGTACCAACCATCGTTTTCATCCCAGGAATACTTCAGCCCTTTCTTCTTCTGTCGAGGCGCATCGATTTGCGCCTACCTACCTACTACTAGGCGCCCTCAGCAGTTGATTCCTTTATAAAAGTAATTGCAAACACATTCAAGACGAAAGAGTAAGACCCACGTGGGATTCATAATTAGTCCAGATCCGACGTGTTTTTGTGTTTGCTCCTCCTACTTATTATCTTCACACTCTTCTTTCTTCTTCTCCCTCCATGGGGTACGTGACTCAGACACAGGTTCACTTAGCAGTCTCTTCCCCCCTCTGCCCACAACCGTACCATACCCAACACAAATCGCGACACTTTTTCACCACGTTCTTCCCTCCTCAAGTCTTGTCGAAATATTCTCACCCACGCGATATAGCGCTTTCGGCGGTTGGAGTGTCATAAAAATAGCTGTAGATAAACTCCAGACTCCCACCTTACTTAGCTACAGACATTTTGTTGGTGGTGTTCGGGGTTAACCACTTGATCGTCGGGGAGACCGGCTTCAATCGTAGTTGAATTCGAAGTCATCTACTACTAATAAAATACCATAAGGGTGATTCGATGAGCGATCCTGGATCGGACACCGATGGTCGAAGAGGCCACTATTAAAATAATAAGATACACTCTAGCTGTGAGATCGAAGACTTCGTCGAAACTCATATTTACAAGCTGTGTGATAATCCGACCGCGCGTATTACTGAGCGTGTGTCCTCATTAATGATATAGGTCGGCGACTTGGAAATACAATGTAGCTCTTACCAGGGTCTACAGGGTCAATCTGCACGCGGAAACAAAAAAATCCGTTTTTGACGGGGACGAAATCTGACAGCTGTGGAAGGAACGGCGTCAGTTTATCAAGTATATCCTGTAAGTCGCACAGTCGGTAAGGGGAGGGCGGAGATTTTTTACGCCGGGGGGGGGCGGGGGCGGGGGGCGGCGGGGTAGTAGAGGGGGGGGCAACTCAATCTATGCAGTAGCTCTAAACCCTTGAAGGGGCAAATCTGACGGTCGTACGAGAAACGCACCAGTTTATTATGTATCCTTGTTCTACATACGCTAACGTCGTGGTAGTGACGTGTTTTTGGATAATTGAAAACATCTTGGTTATAAGACCCCCCCCAAAAGCTGCGGCTCCCGAGCTCCACTCGTCGGCCTCCGGCGGCCTCGCGGTGCCGCCGCGGCCCATCCTCGCAGCAGCACTACGACGTCCCGGCGAAAGAACGGGCGTCTGCGCCCCACCTCGGCGAGAGAGGAGCGTGGAAATCGCCCTCCCGGGGACGGCTCGCTTGCCCCCCCCCCCGCTTTTTCTTCGTCGCTGGCCGTGTTTTTTTTTTTTTCGAACTCCAAATATATATGTAGACTAAGACTTTCGAATTGCTTTTGGCCACTTGAGCCGACAAGCGCGCCTGCGTCAACAGCGAGCACAACAACACCTGGACCAATCACAGCAGCGTCCAGCCGTCGCCGCTCACTGTGCGCAGAATCGGCAACGCGAGCGCTTTCGCTTGGCCCCCGGCGTGGCGGAGAATAGTAAACAATTGCAAATGCCGCCCAGCCCGAGAGAATTGTAACCAACGAGTCGGCTGCTGCTCGCCTGTCAGGTGTATTGCTCTACGTACTGCTGCATTGCTGTGCTGCTGTACTGGGTAGGTCCGTGGGTGGATGGTGGGTGGTGGGTGGGTGGTGGATATCGGCTCGCTCGCTCCCCGAGATGGCCGAGTACCGTCAAAAAATGAAATTGCCCCCGTCTGTTTCCTGTTTCGTGCAAGGTCCTCAAGAACCAGCCAACCAACTGCTCCCCGCGTACCAGGTGTAATGCTGAACGTACTGCTGCACTGCTGTACTGCTGTATGTAGCAAATATTTGGTCGGTGGGTGGGTGTAAGGTGCACTGCGTCGTCCGTGGTGGGTGGGTGGGCCGTTCCGTACGTGGGAGTCTTTTTTGGTCCTGTTGGAGATGAACCTATTTTTTGTTTCTACAGTACCGGCCTCCCTCTGGTGCTTGGGAATACAACCGTCCCCACTGCTGCACTTCTCTGTCCTTCACTACCACACGTCCTGCTGCACTGCCGTACTGCTGCCCTGTTATTAGTTCGTTTTTGTAGTACTTACATACAGAGGATGGTACAGCACCATTATGTTTTTGTCCGCCATACCGGCTGGCAACTGGCATACTTCGGAAGTACCATTTGTATCCTGTAAATCGTTCAACCGGTGAGGAGAGGCGGGGAAGTGTTCCAAAGCGGGGACTTTACCTTCTATATATCGCATAAATGTATAGACTACATGGTAGAAACTTTATTTTTGCATGGTGCTTGGTCTGGGCGATGGAGCGGGTGTTGACGAAGGAGGGGGCGTTGGGGGGGGGGGGGTGGGGGAGGGGGGTATCGGAGATACGGCATGCATGGCTTGAAAAGGAAATGATGTGCTGTCACTTGTCTGGTGGTGTTTAATGCTCTCTATCTACCTGATTTGCTTTTCGGTGGGGCGGTGGGGGGGTTGTGTGCGTGTGTTAGGGGAGGCGGCGATGGTGGCGGGAGGCCACTGTTATTCAACACGTTATTGCGCAAGCGGACACCCTTCAGTATACTAAGGGTTGGTGCAGGTAGTCTGGTAGTGTGTGCTGTCTTCACATTAAACCGTTATTTCTGCCCAACGACATTCAGTGCACCCAGTGTCCGTTCTGATGTATTTAATCTTCGAGAGATTGTACGAATGGAGTGCCCTCCGTAGAAGGATAGTTGATATATTCGACGTTAAACCATGTCATGGTTGAGGTGAAACCACGTGACATTAGATGTCACATTCACGTCAAGGCCATCATAGATGGGCGATAATGTAGATGGCGATGATGGGAAAAAAAGCAGGACGCCCCACATCTCACTACCTGCTCTACCTGTTCTACCTGCTCTACCTGTTCTACCTGCTCTACTTACTTGCTCTGCCCTGCGCTATATTATGTTTCTTTTCCGAGCTTTGGCTCTCCTTTCCGGTTGCGTTGTTTCTTCGATTTCCCCTTCATTTTGTTTGTTTCATTTTTTGTTTTTATTTTTATCTTTGTTTTTATTTGTTTTTGTTTATTTCGTATTTCTCTCTTCCAATGTATTTCTGTTGCTGACGTATGTATGTTGTGCCTGTCGTACCCAGTACTAGGGCATGACATTGCGTTGTCGAATGCATTACGATGCATTATCTCTGTGTCGTGGCTTGTGACCACAGAGCTGATCTTTCTAGGGTGAAGAATCAGTACGGACACTGGGTGTGCGGGATGTCGACGAGTAGAAGAATGGTTTAATGTGAAGAACACACACACACCGTGTGCCAAGGGCCTGTTTTGTCTGTCTTCTGGAGTTCAATGTAGAGGAAATAATCTGTAAGCTTTTGAGTCTATCCAGCGAGCCATGAGGAGAGACCAAACAAGGGCACCGGAACCCATGAGGAGCACGCTTCCCAACACCGATCAACCACGCATCCCCCACTCGGATTACCTCTACAAGATACCAAATATGTGCTCACAGACTGCAAAACAGAGTAAACCAAACAGTCCCAATTCATCAAGTTCAAAACAAGTGAAATGCTAGCGTACCGGGTACGAGAACACAACAAAACAAGTCAGACCATAAAAAAAAGAAAGGCACAAAAAATCAAAATGGAGGAAATAAATAACAAAAAAAAGGACAGGTATACTACACTGAAGAATGTGATGCAAGAAGATCGGAAAGGAAAGGCTGCAAGAAGAACACACGGGCTACAGAGGCAACAGATTGGACAAAACACGGGGAAGGGGAAGATGCCAAAAATGGAAGATACCGGCATAAGGCTCGTGGGGAGAAAAATACGGGAGAGAACAAGCAGAAAAAAAAAGAAAAAAAGAAAGAACGACAGCAAGCGTCATTACTCCACTGTCGTTTTCGTGCTCCCCCCATTGAACTCAACGAAAAACAAATAAAGAAGAAACTACCTCATACTGCGGTACGGGTTTCAGGCTACAATAACGCATACCTGGTAGCATTAATAGTAGCACACGCTAGTCAAACTGGTGCCTTCGCACAAAATCTACCATCTATCTCGTTTCTGCGTTCATCTACTACGGCCATATCAGTACGGCTGCTCCCCGTCCCCGAGTCCCCCTGGTCACCCTTGGTTGCTGCTCTAGGCGTCCTCTGCTGTGAGGCGTAGCCAGCTCCTCTCCGCCTCGCCCCTGTGCCATGTCGTCACAAAGAGGTCTGCAGCGTCGACAATCCCCCGGTGCCAGTTCTCACTCTTTTTGGCCGCCCTCGGCCATAGCACAGTCTCTTCTCCGAACAGCAAACGGGAGCTATCCGTGGACCCCTCGGTGGCTTCGAATACCCTGATCCGACGGAGTCATATGTTTTCTGGAGATCGATGAAGCACATGTACCGAGGGATTTTGCTAGCTCGTTCGAGTTCTTACAGTCGAAGCACGACGAATCCATCAACTTGAAAAATAGAAACACATTTCAGCTGTGAGATCGAAGATCTCGTCGAAACCCATCCTTGCAAGCTGTGTGTAATATATTATTATAGACAAGTTAGTTGGAGTGTCGTCGTTAGCGACGCTGCAGGCCGGACAACTCTTTCATGGTTCAAATAAATATTATTTTTCATTCCCGCGATCTTGTCGGGGACAACAAGCTGAGCAGAGCAAGCGAAAGTAGAAGCAGAGAAAAGGGAAAAAGGGAGTAGTGCAGTAGGGGGCCGTACGACGTCGTACGTGTTTGTTTCTACTATACCATCGAACTGATATCTCCACCCATCTACATCGAGCACATCCAGTGTCCGTGGTGATGCCTCCCAGAGGGAGACGAGCTCTGTGGTCACAAACTTCGACAACAAGAGATACACAACAGGATTTGACCATGCATTGTCAGCCGCAATGTAGTCGGGGACATAAACACAGGCTAAAGCCAGCACACCAGACACCAGACTATTCGCATAGAAAAACAAAAAGAAGACAGACCTGAAACAAAGCACAATAACAAGCGCAAAACATACCAGGGATGTGTACGGAGTGAGAATATATCCGCGGAGCGTTTTTTTACGAAGCACTTCGATCAAACCGCGCCGCTCCGTGAGATTTGTACCCGCGGATATCCGCTCCGTGACAATCCGTGACTTTTCCCACAACAAGCGGATATCCGATCCGCTCCGCTCCGTAGCAGTGCGCTAAAAAATCCCAATCCGCCCCGTGACATTATTAAGGGCCGATATCTACTCCGCATTTTTCCGTGAGTTTCCCGACGTGCGGATTTCCGCTCCGCTCCGCTCTGTTACATAATAATATAACCGCTCCGCTCCGTACGGATTATAACTGCGCGGTTGCAACCGTGGCAAGCGTTTTTTCCACGGAGCGGTTCGACCCACGTGTAGGTACTCCGTACCTATTCCGTAGCATGTCCCACGGATCAAATCGCTAAAAGTCGCGTTTTTTCCACTACTGTCGAAAATGTTCAGAATGCCGGATAACGTACCGTAGAACGACTTGATTTATTAGTATATTCCTTGTATGGCGCCCATAACGACTGCATCCACCCCCCGCCCCGCGTAAACAACGCAAGATATGAACAGGTGGTCGTTTTGCTGTTTGACACTGTTGGTATTTTAGTTGGTTTCACGTTTCACTGTTACATGTTGTTGACTTTTTTCATGGAGAGCGATGGTCTCCGGTCGGACGCTGCTGCTGTTGCGCGTCTGCTGCCCGGCCCCCGTCACTGTGCTGTATGATCACCGAGTGTTTTCAAGTAGTAAATATTCAAAATTATTGTTCTTGTTTGATTTTGTTTGTTTTCTCGAGGGACGTCACGTTTGTATGTTGTGTACCTTATCCTTTTATGCTTGCGCTTGGCGTTGGGCGCCACACGGCTGCTCAAACAAAATGTCCATTTATCCGCCAGTACAACGTATCCTTTCGTGCTTACTGGCATTTACTGCGGATATCCCCTTATCATTTTGACGGTTAACCGTATCATTTTAACGGATAATTGCCACGGTGCACTGTGGGAAAAAGCCGTGGTTTTGTGCGGTTTGCTGGACGGGGTGAAATAAACCGCTGCGTGAAAAAAACTGTGCTACGGATATCCGCTTCGCAACAATCCGTGACATTTGAAGCGGCGGATATCCGCTCCGTGGAAATCCGTGACTTTCCCCGCAAGCGGGCATCCGCTCCGCTCCACACTTCCGAAAATTCCGCTCCGATCCGTGACATATTCAAGCGCTCCGTACGAATCCGTGAAATTTGCAGCGGCGGATATCCGCTCCGTAGAAATCCGCGACTTTTCCCACGACGGGTGGATATCCGTTCGCGACATGACATAATGTAGAAAAAAATACATACCGCTTCGCGAATCGGTTCTTACTTTGTATACACATCCCTGAAAAATATTGCTGTAATAAAGAGGAAAGAGCAGCGCTGTTAGCGGGAGGAAACAGGTACTCGAGAACGGATGTTTTAGCGAAACAAGACGGCACGACAGAAATGAAAATAAGGCAAAACGTACACAGAATATATGCGCGAATATGAGTATCCACCTCTCCTATTTTTGTTTGTGCTGGGCCCTTTTGATATCCTGGCCCTTTTCCTTTGTTTTAATCTCCCTCCCTAGAAATACCTCAGACCCGGGGTCGCCAAGCAGGCTCTTCTCCCCATCACCACTACGATTAGTGCCTACGACTTTTTTTCAAAAGAAAGTATACAGTCCGACCTACCTGGGATTCGAACCCTAGAGCGAACTGTATTTATATATACTACTTTTGTTAACAGTAGCATCCTAGGCTGACCAAACGATTAATGGGGCGACCGGATCTTGAACGGTCGGTGTATATTGTTCACCTAATTTATACCACGCACTCATATTAAATGGGGCATCGTGAATTACCTTTTGAAGTTTTTGTTTCGATGCCTGCGGGCATTTGCTTCGTTGTCGGCCCTTACTCGTGCGTCAACAGCAGGTGCTGAAAACACATTTCTGTAATTTATTTGTAGATACTTCCCCGCTCCGCTGAGTCATACCTCTCGTAGTAGTACGGTTGGTGTTGCACTTACTTGTCGGGTCAAACGTTCTTTCGATAGCGTCGTCGGGGTTGCACGTTTTGGCCAAACAAAGTGTTCCTGGCATTCTGATTGGTTGACCTCCTCAAGCGAGGAACCACCGGTTAGCCCGATGCTGTTACGAGTATAATTGGTTTAGAACTACCACCACAAAGAAATCAATTTTCGGATTGCACGAGCGAATGCCTCCGAAGTCAGGTTTCGGGTCAGATATTGCGTTCTTCGTGTTAGAAGCTCGGGAACGTCTGCACTGCACCCCTTGCGTGACGACCCCGCTCCAAGATTTATGTTTGCTGCCGCCACTGCCATGTTGTGCTGTTGCTGCTGCTTCGCTGAATTGAGTTCGGCGTTGTAGTCTAATGGTACATGTTTTATCAATTGTACATATTTCAAACGTAACATACCAGGTACATGTTTTCCTATTCTTTTTTATATCATCCGGCGCACGGCGGACGGGGAAAAATATATCTCGAGCTGACCACACTTCCTCGTATAATCGTACATGCTGTGGTGGTACTCCGAGTGGGGGATGCGTGGTTGGTCGGTGTTGGGAAGCGTGCTCCTCATGGGTTCCGGTGCCCTTGTTTGGTCTCTCCTCATGGCTCGCTGGATAGACTCAAAAGCTTATACATTATTTCCTCTACATTGAACTCTAAAAGACAGACAACAGGCCTAGCCACGATAGGGCTGGGTAGAGCAGGTAGAGCAGGTAGAGCAGGTAGAGAGCAGGTAGTGAGATGTGGGGCGTCCTGCTTGTCCCATCATCGTCACCTACATTATCGCCCATCTATGATGGCGTTGACGTGAATGTGACATCTAATGTCACGTGGTTTCACCTCAACCATGACATGGCTTCACGTCGAATCTATAAAGCTATCCTTCTACGGAGGGCACTCCATTACACTAGGCCACCCTGAATAGTCGTAGATGCAGGTCACCTGCCAATCAAAGGATGTCAAGAAAACATCCAGAATTGGGAAGGGGATCGAAGATGCGGCTATTCGAAACAAACGAAAATGAGGCTATAGATTCCCCCACACCTCGTAATAATGAGGCTTAAACGCCTCATTGCAAGATATACAACCCCATGATGGAGCTCACAACCGCGAGAGCTCGAGAAAGAGTATGTACCTACGGTATACCAGTAGCAATCGGCCTACGATAACACGAAGGGCACGGCCACTGAGCACAAGGGTGCCCTCCATTACAATGCCTCATTTTCGTACATGTGTGTCAATCTCCGTTGTATTCTTAATGCAGCGTTAGCTGGCGTATCCTTTAGTTAACGTGGTAACGGCTGCGTGAGCTGTCCCTACCGACGGTCACCGTCAATACTCCTCCAGACGCGCTCTGCAATTGTACACGGAAGCCTGAGTATGTTCATCCGACATGGTCCATGGGAATCAGGTGCGTGTGGTGCAGATATCATAGCTATCGGGAGCGTCGTCATTCCGGGTCGTGTAGGACTTGCGCAACATCATCACCCGCTAACAACCCCCCCGTGACCACGGGAAAACAGCCTTGCGCCGGACTAGGTCCAGATACGGCCCACCCTACCCATTCGGACGTTAGTCTTCAACGGTAATACTGGCACACACGCTTCAAAACACGCCGCTGGAACCGACTACACCGGATGACACCAACAAAAAACGCAGTGGACGTGCAAATCCAAGGAGAATATGAACAAACTCTAATAATGGAAAAAATATAATAAATAAGAAAGGCCAACAATACGTGCGTATTATGCTACGTAAGCCCGCTACCAGCGGGGTGTAGAGACGTAAGGAAAGCTACACAGCGATATGTACGAAATAAATCAACAACAAAAAATACTCGTCCGATCTAAGATAACCGAAATGGGAACAAGACAACCACAAATATTTGCACGCGAGTAGGTAAATACATTCGTGAGCGCGCCTGCAGGAGTTGGGGGGGGGTATTATTCAACCAAGCAGCAAATACTACCAGTGCGCACGCGTACCAAACAAGCAATTCGATAGAAGAGTATAACCAAAATAGAAGAAAAAGAACAATATAACAGGAAGCACGGAGAGGAGAGAAGAAACAAAACATCCTGATACGAAGCAGATCCTAGAAACTGACTGAAAACCACATTGGGAACATGGGGGGCATCAAGTGCCCGAAAAGCACTGGGGCAAACACAGCAAGGCTAAAAAGTCCGGGTGGCCTTACGGTAGGTCCTTGCGGGGAGAGACCCGCAAACGTCCGGACGATGATGGCGAGACCCAGACTTACGCCTGGTGGGCAGGGCGCCCCCCCTCCCACCCCCCCCCCCCCCGCGCACTGCATATTTCCGGTGGCGTTAGCCATACTGACATGATCGCACCAACAGATCCCCCAAGGGTACCCAAACTTACACCCAGAAAGATAAAGAAAGACGAGAGAAAAGGGGCGAAACAAGAGACAACAAGGATAAATGGGAAAAATTGATCAAGCAGGGTCCTACCACCGGTGATAGTGACGAACTATCGACCGACACTGCCGTACGGAACGGGATGAACCGGGCAACAAAAACGAAACAAGAAAAACACAAGGTAGTCGCAGTGATGTGAATTTATGTTCAGTATTCTACCTACTACTAGAAATAGCCGGCATGTTGTCTTGGTCTCGATGCCTTGCTACCCTGTCTGCAACGTCTCTTTTTCCGTTCTCCAACCGCTGGTCCCTTCCACCCCCGCCCCTGTCGGCTTTCGGCGCCATGTGTTTGTGTTCGACTATGAACTGTTCGTGTTCTTCAAGGACCGCCCGTTACCACTTGCGCGCCCATACACGGTGTAATGCATATTCAGTATGTGCCAGAATAATATGTTGATGTTCATAAATAGGGCGGAAGAAAAATAAAATTCGACACCACGTCGAATTTTTCAGGGTACTCCTCGGTACCGGTTTTTGATGACGGTACGAAGTTTGACGGTTCTGATATATACGGTACTTTTTAAACGGGAAACGGATTCTCATTTTTTGACGGTACCGATTTTGGCGGTATACGGTACGGCGAATTATGACGTTTTTTTTTGTACGGTTCTGAAAATGACGGTACTTTTAAAACGGGAAACGGTTTCTCGTTTTTTGACGGTACCTTTTGCACGGTACTGAAAAATGACGGTATCGCCTATACCCGGTACCGAACATACGATACATGTGATCAGGTGAAATTCGCTGCAGAGGAGGTTCTGGTTCTTCCGAAACGCAACCAACTGAACCAAAAATCCTACAACAAAAAAAAAAAATTACTCGAAGTTATGGAAAAAAAAAAAAGAGGACATCAGTGAGGATCGAACTCCAGTTCAAAAACTCACCGTCGTACCCGCTACCTACTGGACTACCGGCAGTTCACAGACATAGTTGTCTTGCCGGAACTCTTTTGACGGTATTGGCACATGGCGGTACTTTTTTGACGGTACTGCATCATGACGGTATTTTTTTGGCGGTTTTGAAAAATACGGTACTTTTTAAACGGGAAGCGGATTCTCGTTTTTTGACGGTACCGACTTTGGCGGTATACGGTATCGCGAATTTTGACGGTATTCCGCTACCGTCCCGTATCCGCCTATTACGACGGGAAAACCGTGACGGGAAAATTCCCGAGGAGTACCCTAGAATTTTTGATGTCCGAGCTCCAGACTGAGGGGCTTGTACCTCCTTAGGCCTGAGCAACAAATACGTAAACCTTCAACCAGTGTATGGTAGAGCCTCCCCCCTGCTGAATACCAGACATTAATACCATTATGGAGAACAATTATGTTGTGCGGCCATGCGTAGCTGTACTCAGTTGAGTCGACTACAGATGCTGTTGAATGTGTTACGACAAGGAGCTATGAGCTCTCCCGAACGTGGACCAGACGGTCGTGGGGCCGCCTGGGATCGGCAGACTTGGCTGAATGAGCACTGATTGATGCACGCCGAGAAGGAGGGAAGTATGGCGTTGTCGTTTGGAAAATGGCTTTGGCGACGGCTGTGCTCTCCAAGCCGAACTTGCCAGACAGTGTGATCTCTCGGAGTAGAGGGTAGACTGTAGGAACGCCATGGGCATTCCCTCCACCAATGACACTCGGCTGCTTTTTGGTTTCACCCCCCGCCACTTGAGAGTTGTCGATTTACCGCTTCCCCAGAGCCTTCACCGCACGCACGCCGGGGTATGGTAGAAATAATGAAAGTTTGGAAGATAAGTCCTGTAGGCAACGGTAAAGTATCCGTATGACCAAAGGCTGGGCCAAAAAGCCTCATCTAATCCCAACTTACATTTCTTTTTATTGATGGGTGTGGGCGCACACGAATACCACATTACTTTTGTAAAGGGTCTGCGGCATTATCGCCGCTGGTCGCATGTCAACATCATTTGAGCGAACGTTGGTAATGCGACTTGGGTTTGTCCACAAACATGCTATGACAGACAAATCGGTAACAAAGGCAAGGGTATGCGACAACTTCCGTTGCCCGCGATGCCCTCGATCGATCTTTCACTAGGTATGTTACCACTCGATATACCAGGTAGCGCTATATAATAAATCTGTCGAAAACATTATGTTGACAACATCTATCTACACTGTGCACGAACGACGTGCCGTGAATGGTGACGTGCCTGGTCTCTATGGCGACCGGTGCCATGCCACAAAGGAGTCTTGTGGCCTCCGTACCCTTAGTACATCCCGCTAGTTGTAAGCATGAGCCAGGCCGCCATAATCAGTGCCCAACAGAAACGCGTGGGTCGAAAATTTACTCTTTTTGTAGGAGGATCTCGCCCGGTTTTAACCTGTCCTTGCTGGAAAGCCACCGTAGGACAACTAATGTAGGAGCCCTCAACCTGTAATAGAAGACCACAATGTAACACATAGTGCAAGCCACCTTCATCGGCGCCAGCTCGCGTTTTAATGTCTCTGGATTTGCGCACTGATAAGCAATGATACCGCAAGCGCCTGATGGATTTTCTCTCTCTGAGGCTTTAGCTCTCTAGTCTATAGGTGCATGCGATGCGCTCTTTTTTATTTCGGGTCATTTTTGCACAGACAGTCCTAGTCACTGGTTGCCCTGATGCTTTGGGTGGAATAAATTTAATGAAGCTGCAGCGCTACATCACAACGTTCTATCCAAGCCCCCTTCATAGTTTCAAGAAACCTCAACTATTGCTCATGTCTATTGCTAGCATACAGGAATGTCAATGGGCGTGCGTTGATCATGAGATTACCGTAGATTGCGGTTCACAACTTAAGGGAAAACGTGGCTATGGCTTACTACTGCACTTGCTATTCCCTGTGGGTATCCCCTTGCGTTAAGGACGTCTGAGGCGAGATTTTTGTTCTGGAAACAACAGTCCTTGCGGTAGAGGTGATGTGTGTACCCTCCTTTCATTCACATTCGCGCGATACTTGACGATTACACAAACCGTTGTCCGATACGCCATTGAATCCCCGCTCTTTTCCTGTACATGCTGTTTTGCTACTTCTATCTACGCTGGATATATTGCCGGTTGCCTATATAATTTCAAGCACAAATAACTGGAAATACTATCAACGCGTGCCTTACCTACGCACACGAGGTCACCGTATGTGATAGATTAGACGTTGCTGCATTTATTCTTGATCATTTATCGGAAGTTCAATACGCCCCCCCCGTGTTATTACTGCAACTACTACACCCTGCAGCAGCATGTTAAGTAGTAGCTTCAGGTATCAAAAGAAGGCTTGCCCCGTAAAATTCGGCCATTAGGTTCCAACGTTGCATATCGTGTTGTAGAAGACGGGGTAAAATCACTGAATGGTACAATGTTCAGCCATACAGGTCAGTTGCTATTAGCAAGGCTTACGAATCTCCGTGCATCCCGTCTCCGACGGTCATCCTCCACGTGTGCGTGTGTACTGTGCGCTGTTGACTGATGACCAGGTGCGGGAATCGAGCAAAGAGGTCAACGAGCTCCTAGAGAAGTATAAGAACACTTACTTCAATATTCATAGGTGGGGATGCCACATTTCCTCCGTTGTACTCCGCGGTGAAGGACACGGGCTGGCAGAAGAAGACATCCACCATTTTCGTACATCTACACACGAAGATTTGGTCAGCGCCTCGCCCAAGCCGATGCTTGTTTATGACGAAGAAAATCCACGGCGCAACAGGTTGTCTTTATTTGACCACAGCAAGCAAGAAAAGGGCTACCATCTTTGCAAGAAGGTAGCCACATCCTTCGACGGTAAGATTTATCGGGCGACCAACGAGGAAGTCCAAGCGGCATTGGCGAAAACCAGAGGTGCTCCTTCAGTCGATGCAGTCACGTACTTGAAGGCTGTACAGGAGATTCTGCGGCGACGCAAGGTTTTTGATGCCTTCAAACCTGGCAGCGGCGAACACGCTAGAAAGAGGAAACGCCGCCAGATGTACGCCCCTTGAACCGCGTCGTGCATCCATACAGCGGCGTACTCGTTTCTGTGCATGGATTTGTCGTGCGTCGGGTACGTAGTGGGGTTCAACTTGAAAAGCGCGTAGCTCATATATGTTGAATGGTCAAAAATAGACATCAACGTAGATAATTCAAACACAGAGGTGGCTTGATCACGCCTGTCACATAGAAATTTTAGACGATGGAGCTCTGGCTGATGCTTTCGTTGGCGGTGCTCCGCAGGGGGGGCATGGCGTCTGCTTGAGATATGATATTCAAGTGGGGTGTTGTGTTTCTGAGCCTTCTTATGCGTCGAGTTGCGTTCGATTATCGTACGTCCACGCAACTTATGCGGGCTGGCATTCGTTTTGGGTTAACGTGTTTTGCGATCGACACTCATGCTACACGCCGTCAGATGTGGCAAGCACAGAACAACTGGAACGTACAACCTCTTATGTTCGTGGTATCATTGGATTTGATTGCGTTCACCGCATTGTCTACTTTCTTCTTGGGTTCTTTGATATCTCAGGCAAGGCAACACTGAAGCCGGCAATCAAGGTAGCGCATTTTTCATGACAGGGGTTTCTTTTTTCCTCTGTACAACAGGTGCCTGGTGTAGTTGCTCACATCATGCACCAGGGAAAGTTATCGCGGAAGCAAAACGTCGTGGCTATGTATTGAGTCATTGTATTTGTTGTGAAAGGTTTGCTTCGGGGGGGTGTAATCTCCCTGACGTTAGCTCGTTCAAGGCATACTATACGGCTGAACGTATTTGGGGAATACCAGTGGATATGCCTTATCGTTCCTCCTGTTAAGATTTCGGCAGTCGAGAAAGGTCCCGCAACCGGTATTGGGCTATCTGTGCTTGCGGGTATTTGAGGGCTTGGAATATATCGTCTACTAACATCAAAATATTAGTTGGCTTCAAGCGTGACAAATCAACAATACGGTTTTCAATAATGAGTGACACACCGGTTTTCTTCGTGCATTCCTTGTATGGAATATTACTCCTTCACAGTTTCTCCGTCAAATATGCCCTAGAGTTGGGTAGGCGTGAAGGGTCGGGGTTTATTTGGTTTAGGTCGTTAGTAGTCTGTATTGCGTCGCTGTAGTTGACTTTTCGAATGTGCTCCCTATCAAGACCAGAATAGGCGTCCATTGGTCATGTTACCACAAATATTCTCGAGCTGGCACTTCTCGTGTTTGCACTTTCATTTTTCATTGTTTTACGAGCGCAACCAGTTGGCCAAACACGGAAGTGTTATTTGTATAAACGGAGGTTTCAATAATTGTAAGCTATGTTTCAGTAGTTGATGGACGCCGTGGGCTCACGTGCACTTTGCATTGTTGAGTTGGAAACTCCGGAAGGGGCTCTCACCGCCACGGAAAGCAAAATTTCATTTGTAGCCCAATCAAGGGACGTATCGACGCAAGGAATAACCTCGGCTTCGCATAGTATTATATGGGCGTATGCGACATAACCTGTGGAGTGCACGGATTGAGTTCGAGGCCATAACCGCATATCTTGCTCGCAGTCGGTAGGTTCTGAACCGAATCGAACTGTGAAGGGGCAGTTCACCGTGGGTGGGGCCGTGCGCGCTAGGCCCCACGGCGTTGACAATGCGCGTTGTGTGTCGTGGCCTTTGCCTTGCGGAACGATCCGCGTTGAAGTAGCTATATACCAGAAATTCAGCCCAAGTTGGATTTATTGTTCTTCGAGATTGATTGGCAATCGTGGCGAAATGTTTAACGTCGAGATAGCGATTCCTAGCCGTGGGTTCTCGGAACTCATGTGTTTTCACACCAAACTTATGGTTGCACCCGTTCACCTCCAGCGCAGGCAGTGTTCATCACCTTCATGCTGTATCTGACGACAGTAGTGTTGCCCCTACCGTTACGCCGTGAGGCTTGCGTTTACTTCGGTCCGCCCCTCCAGCACGCGAGAAATCTTCCAGATTTCCATCAAATGTTTCTCTGTAATATTCGTTCTTTCTTTCCGGATGTTTTGTTTTCTCCTCAAATCCCGAAATTTACTTGGTGCCATTGGGTGTTTGCCTAACCCTAACCCTCGTGTTGGTTGAGTTACCTTGCTACGATTGTCGGCATTGTTCCCTGCGCAAGCAGGCCTCCCAAGGCGCCACGTTGTTCGCTCGACAAAGTGGTCCTAGCAGCCTCTAGTTTTACGTAGCCTTACGGCAACCTAGCCGCGTTCCTTTTGCCTTACGTGCTATTTTTCATCCTTCTTAGGGCCTTGGTCGTGCGGCTACGCGTGATGCCTACCCGTCATGTATACTTTCGACTTTTGGGTGACGTCCCCTCTGCATATTTTCGAGTGTCCGACCCTGTACGGCAAACGACTCCCCGTTAGCCCCGCCCTGATTCCCACATAGATTGCCCCGGTAATACGTTTTTGTCTCTCTCTTGTCTTCACTTCGATTTCTGCCTTTCTTTGCAACCTTCGCTTCGTCTTCACGCTTCCTCTTTCGTTTCCAGATTCAGCTGTTCTACTTAGGTTGCGCCATTATCGGTTTTTATATCTTACTTCATCTTGTCGGAGTCTTTCAGGTATCTGCTTTAGGGAAGGGTCCTATCGGTGGCGTTTAGGCCTCATTACGAGGTGTGGGGGGATCTCTAGCTCATGTATTTTTTTTATTTGCCGCATCTTCGACCCCCTTTTTTCAGGTCTTGTAGGATAAACTTGGCGTCACCCTTCGACCGTCTTGATGTCCGCATATAAGGATAACAAGGGTGGGCCAATGTGATAAGAGTTGCAGTATAGCTGGAAATATATTCGTCAAGATAGCCGCAATAGTCCTGGTCTATCAGCCACAAGAAGATAATCTTAAACCGAGTAGTCTGAGTGGGAAAGAAAACCCGTAGTATCTAGCTAGCACATACCACAAGAGTGTCCTCAGAAATTGCACGTTCTTCCCCTGGAAAAGATAGATATATGTAAGCGCCCTAAGCGCCTACAGGAATTTTGAACATCTGCGAGAACGTTCCTTGTACGTTCCATAGATTAAGGCCCAGAAGAGAGCGCCACACGGCAATGCTGGGGTGGAAGCGAACACTGTGATCCTCACCCCCTTCATGGTCTCACTCCTCCTTTCCTGTCTCCTCGAGCTTCTCATAGCTCAACGCCAGTAGTAAGAAATCTATAAAGAAGAACCGGTGCTGGCTCCAAGCGAAGCTAATACCCCTGCGTCTCTTCCGTCACACCTTCCCGGCACACGACTCATCACAAGTAGCCTTCACTTGCGGTTTTAACTCATGCACCAGTACACGCCCAACGAGTACGTCCGCTGACTTGCGATTTCACTTTATCACTATTGTGCCAGATGTACGGCTTGCTTTAGGTATGATATAGTATTTTCGTGTACCACTTCTTGTATGCTACGTTTTTTCACTGGGGTATTCTTCCACTCCAGCGATGACTGGAGCCTGTCCCGTAACCACGGACGTGATTGCGCGAGTTAGCGTGGGAACAACAACGACAACAATAGCACACCCCCATCATCGCCCCCGTACCCAATATGAAAACGAACGAAAAAGAGGGAAAGTAAACACCAACGGCTATACAGATTATGACACCGACCATCCGGAGTCGGGGTACGTCCCTCTGTAGTGCCGGTATTCCTGGCTGACACAATCGGCGCTTTTCAACAAACCGCCGGTACAGACGCTATATTGAGAGTTCGGTATTCCCACCACAGCAGTGCCGATACCATTAACGCGAACCGTCACGGCGTGGTTCAAACGCCTTCAGACGGGAATTCTCGAATTGTTGTGGAATAGCAATGTAGTTGAATCGCGCTTCTGGCCCACCGGGAGGGATACATATTTCACTTAATTGTCTGGAATCCCTACCCTATCCCTTGCCTTTGGGATTTACGGTCCAACGACGGGGTGTTTTGACAGATTGACCGGCTTTACGCCCACGTTATAAGATGATCTCAACAATCATTGACGCTATTTTTGGGGGAAACGGGCGCTAAGACGTATTTCAAGGTGTTCCTTAAACGTTCTAGGGCCAACATATCAACAACATTGGGGCAGATTTTCTATGAAACCACGTCGAACGGCGTGAGCAAAGCGTCCCGATCAATACCAACAAGCTTGTGCCGGGGGGAGGGGGGAGTGGTTGGGGGTGTTGCTCACTGTTTGGCCTACCGCGATGTGATGCATTTATGATATGCCGACTTGAGTGACCGCGAAACAGTACTTTTCTGCGAAGACGGTCCAGGCGAACTGAAAAACGGTAGATTTTAAACCACTGGGGTGGCCATACGTTGTGTTCATCTCTTCTCGATAGTGTTACTGATGAGGGGTACACAGGGGTGGTGATATTTTGCGCTGGCTGACCGGCGCTGGCGCACGTTTCGTAAAGTTGCACGTGAAACATGCTTTTATTGAAAACTGCGTCCTCAGTCTACACGCATATTGGTACCGTGCACATGTTGGTGCGAGTGTCTTGTACTTCGTATGGATCTCCGTTCGAGTACGCGCTTGTTTCGAAATAGAGGATACATGCGGTTGAGAAGGCGAGACCCACAGTGTGACCACGAAAACAGCCACCCCACCCCGGTGTAGCTCGGGGCATCGGAAGGCCTGCTGTGGCTCTTAGTCGGCCTTTGGGAGACCCCTTCTGCAACGGGGTAGACCATGGCCCGGCCGTCTATGGAAAACTCGGTTTGAATTGTGCCACTGGTATCACAGTAACTTCCTTAGCGTCCCGTTAAAAAAGCCCCCTTTAAACTCATTCTGAGTTAACAGTTGCCTTTAGTTTCATAACGAAAATCGATTCAGATCTGATACGGGTCCCAGAACTTGGTAGCTGCTAAACCATCCGGTATTCGCTCAAATATGGTACGATTGCTGAACATTCCTATTCAGATACGATAGGGGATACTACGTGTGGCGGAACACGGAATTACTGGAGTAATGGTACTGTCGGAGGGACACGTGGTTTTCTTACTCCTGACCCCTCACGTGAAAAAACAGTTGTTCGTGTCCTCCACTTGCTCACGAAGCGAACTTAGTCTGGAATCCCGTTCACGCTTAAATTTTGGGCGTTTCAATCGGATGTCGAAAACCTTTTTGGATTGGATTCCAGTTTTTCGAAATTTCCGAGTGCCCTCCTAACATTGAGGGTAGAGACATGAGTTAAGCATCCCGTCCCCGCTTGAAGTAAAGCCTTTTTGGCGGATAACGACACAATATTTCCGATTACGATTCCAGCATTTCGGAAATTCCGACATGATATCAAACACCAGTACGAACAAAACCGAGATTTTCGCGTGCGTACTTACTATCTCCCAATTTGACAGATTATGTTGACGTACACCCCACGTCCTCTGGTAGTTTTCACAACGACTATGCAATATTCATCTGGGCGTACGACGCCTAACCGCTAGCTTTACCTCACCTCTTGTCACCAATGCCAACTGCGATCGTGACGCCATCGAACACGAACGAGAATGACACACATGGGAAGGAATCAAGCGAAGCACGAAATGCAAGTAAGCCCTTTTTCGCCACCCGCGTCCAGAAACTACGGGTATATCCAAATATAATACATCAAACATACACAAGGGAGATTCACCTCCCAACGACCATACCCATCACCGTCTTGGCAAAATTCAAATGCTGACCGCAAAACGTGATATACCTGAACTATCAAGCTTCATACAAGCAAAAGGCAATCACTAAAACGATTGCACTAACACGAAGTGCATACGACGGCAACCAATGGCAAGTTCATATTGAAGCCACATCCTTGAGCCATTTTTGAAGCCTATTGTGCTCGAGACTTCACAAAATAAGATGAATGAGCAAACCAGTCACGTGTCGGCTCGAGAATGTATAGCGCAACACCCAAAATAAGGCATATATCGACAGCCGACATCTCGATAGGAAGTAATCCGAGGTGAGCCCGCACCAATACTGCACCGTTTAGACTGGTACACCACGAACGAGCTAACGGCAAAAAAATGCGCCCCCGCAGGGCAAATCCATGTCCAAACACTATACCGTAAGTCAAGGAGAAACTCTTGGAAACGATGCTTCAGGCATGACCCTGCCCCATAATGGCTTTGAACAGTGACACCAGGTATATGGTCTACAAAGGCAAGCAATCCCCGAGCAGTTTGACAAATGGCACGTTTAAATTCATGGCCAGCTTCATTGATGCTTTTGTGCCAGGTATCGAACTATAAACCCGGAAAATAATGACACTAAATGCTTACGGTCAAATTACAAAACGCCCAAAAACGGGAAGTTTGCTCGTTCAAAGTGTTGAAGCTGCAAGTACTTGCGTTGACCGTCACCATGTTCCGTCCCCTACGAGCTACGAGCTCCTTACCACGTCCAACGTGACACGCATGTCCCTCCACGGCCATTCCAAGCCAAAAGGCGTCGTTGTACCGAGGTGCGTTGACGCATCCTTCAGCATTCATTGTTTAGGGGGGTTTAACGTCACCCAGAAACTGAGTTTGAGCAAACTAAAAATGCGACCCTTCAAACAAATGCATTGCCCAGGCATACGGAAAAAAAACATTGTAAAACAAGTATGGTAGCCCAACAATTTTGGGTGAAGGAAACCCGTCACTTGGGTATAAAAAGGCGCCCGAGGAAGTCTACCTCTCTCTATGGAACCACGCGTCCGTTATGGTCAGGGGAGGGGCATAACCCGACGGTGTTTATCTGGCTGGGCAGCTCACTGCGGCCAGGTGAAAGGGCCATATCAAGTACTACGCGTCGCCGCAGAATCTCCTCCACCGCCTTCACGTACGTCGCTGGATCGATTGGCGGCGCTCGTTTGGTTTTCGCAAAGGCGTCTGTGATTTCTGCGTCGGTAGCACGATATATCGTACCGTCGAAGGCAACGGCCACCTTTTGGCGATGGAAGTATACCTTGTCCTGCGTCTTGAAGCGACCTTTGGATGGCGTGGTGTGCAAAGAATTATTGTCCATGTACACTGGCATCCGCTTCAGCGTGGCCCTGACAAAGTTCTCGGATGTGGCCGTGCAGAACGTTTGGGTGTGAGGCTCGGTCAGCCAGCAGTCATGACCTGGCAGGACCAATGTCTAGTTAAACTCCGCCCACAATCTGATGTCGAAGAAACCTTTCATAAATATTTTATAGGATTATGGACCACTCCGGTCGGCATCGGCATGCGATACCTGACAATTACTCCACGGCATACACAAGACAAGCAAGCATTACAGGCAGGCACTGGGAACAGGGGACGCGATCGGTTGGTACCACTTGCTACGAGCAACGGATAATTTCGGCTGAAAACGGTGACGTTGAGTTCGAGTGGAAGGAAACGCTTACCATCTAACGTAACCCCCCCCCCCCCCCCCCCCTCCCCGCCCCCCCCGTCCCCCAACCGGCTGAAAACCTTGAACTACAGCATCGAACCTCCCGTAACACACGAAACTTTTGGAAATCTAGCCTAGATATTACGAGAAAATACAATACTACTGCAGCATGCACCCGGCATGGAACTGAAGAAAGGACCCCCCTTCGGTTGGGTGGCCTTGCTCCAAGACACAGGATCCCCCAAGAAACTGATATTCTCAGGGACAAACACACGAAATGGCTAAACAAGAAAGTTGTCCTTTCTAGCTCGGCCAAAATTATGATACTCGTATATATAGCTAGAGTCGGATTTCAGGTATGCTACAAGACACCCGAGGTACTGTACATTTTCTATCCAACCTTAATTCAGGTGCATGATACAGTGTCACTTTGAAATTGCAACGTACCAATACAAGCAGGTCAGTTTGAAATGGGGCCTGGAATTTTGTCGAGCGAAGCGATCATTTTCGCTACTATACCAGTCCAAAATACACCAGGGTCAATCCAATAATAATACCATCAGCGAGTCGGCCAATTAATTATCAATCACTGTTGCTCTTATTATTTCTGTTTCAATTTTTTGTGACTATATCGGCAACGTACATTTTCGACAATTCCGATCACGGCAAGAAGACCACAACAACTGTGGGATCACTGCCGTAATTAGCACGGCATACCGCGCTATTTAACCTCCAACGGTATGCGGAAATGAATAGCCGGTCTGGGTCGAAACGAAGCAAGGGTGCGAACACAGCCGCCACGATAAAGGCTGCTGTTGCTTGAGTTATAACTCCACAGGTGGTTACAACACGGGTAAAGTTGAGTGTAATCAATACGTCAAACGTTAGGGTGTAACTGAAATTTTGAACCCGAGGTGGTGGTATTGTCATCAATGAAGCATGTATGTCGCTATCGTTGCCCTAGCAGTGGACATTTGCCTAAGCTCACGTTCCTTGGCAGCAGAAGGGGAGATCACACGGATTACTATAGCAATACACTGCACACTGATGCTTTCATTCAGCTGGAAGCACACGGGGCTTAGCCCAAGCCCTGGGCTGCGTGACGACAAGTGTCGGTGCAGCTACAGTCCAGTCCGATGCGCATGTCGAAATCAAAATACCATAAAATAGAAACTCAAATAGGTCTACCCGAGATCGTTGCTTCCCAGGGCGCGAGTTAGGAGACACACGATGAAGATGGCACGGCCGACACAATCTGTTATGCTCGCCTAGTATAGTTTTAAGGCTGTTCTAGCAGTTTTTCTAGCAGGAGGTTGTGCTGTAGCGAACCGTACAAGCTACGGAAGCCTTTTCGGACCCAAGCAGGCAATTGTCATCAAGACTCGATAAGCATTGCCCACCAAACACGACTGATCATCGACCTCGAGATAGAGACAACCCACGACCACTCGTTTTCGTTCGAGACAAGGTCACACGAGTGAAGGTGCGACAGCGGTGGATGGGGTTTCTTTGTTCATGCCCTAGAGCGCTAGAGGTTGCATATGTTGTCCTGTGTTCTTCCGACAAATCCACTGAAAATTGCATGTTTTACCCCTTGTTGGGGGAAGATAAAGAGCTTCCGTCTCGGGTTTCAAATAAACCTTGAAATAAATACAGTCCAGCTGTAACATCGCATATTTTGTCGAAACTCATATCTACAAGCTGTGTGTAATACTCCGATCGCGCGTATTACGGGTTGTGTGTCCTCATTAAGGATATAGGTCGGCGACTCCCCTTGCAACTACAGTGTAGGAAACAGGGTCAACAGGGTGATGTTAATCAGTCTGTGCGCGGAAACTATAAAACACGTTTCTGAGGGGGACAAAATCTGACCGCTGTGGAAGGAAATTCATTTGTTTCCAAGTGAATCCTGTAAGTCGAACAACCAGTGAGGAAAGGGCGGAGTTTTAAAGGACGTGGGCGCCTGGTTTTGATCAAAAGCGAGAGGGAGGGGGAGGGGTGACGGACTGGGCAGCTCAATTTGTGCGTGGGAACTATAAATCCATCAAGGGGATGAATCTGACGGCTTTCGAAACAATGCACCAGTTTATCATGGGGTGGCGGGGTTGGGGGGGGCGGGGCGGCCGGGGCAGCTCAATCTGTGCGTGGAAACTATACATTCTTTTAAGGGGATAAATGTGACGGTTTTTGAAAGAATGCACCAGTTCATCATGTTTATCCTGTAACTCGTACAGCCAGTGAGGAAAGGGCGGAGTATTCGAGGGGGTGGGGGTAGGGTGGGGGGGTAAGGAGGTGTGGAGGTGGATGAGGGAGGGGGGGGGGGGCGTCGGGGAGGGGGGGGGGGCGTGGGAGGTGGGGGGGGGCGGGGGGGGTGAGGGCTTTAGATCGCATCGCTGTAGGGGTTTGCTATGTGATGCTAGGTCTAGGCGATGGTGCGGGTGGTGGGGGAGGTGGGGGCGTTGGGGGCGGCGGCGGGGGGGGGATTGCAGCAGCGGCATGCATGGTTCTTAAAATATAATAAGGTGATATCCAGTGCGCGGAAGTGTTTATTACTGTGGCAGATTTCGATATTAGGTGGGGCGTTTGAGCAAGAGAGAGTGGGGAAAGAAGAAAAGTTAAAAAGGAGAAATGGGGGGGGGGGGAGGTTTTCTTGGGGTTTAGGTCACATAAAATATCTAAATACACACCCCAGCTATGAGATCAAGGATTTGATCGAAACTCATCTTTGCAACATTGTGTGTGATACTCCGATCACGCGTAATAATTATATATGTAGGGGCTTGGTATACGCGTGGTGCTAGGTCTAGGCGATCGTGCGGGTGGTGGGGAAGGAGGGGGCGTCTGAGGGGGCGGGGGGTGAATGAAAGCTACGTCATGGATGGCTAGAAAGATAATGACGTGATATCAACTGCGTACAAATGTGTATCACTCTGGCCGATTTCGATTGTAAGTGGAGCGTTTGAAAAAATTGGGCGGCAAAAAAAAGGGGGGGGGGGGGTGAGGAGGGCGGAAAAGTGTTCGAGCTACGGCATGGATGGCTAGAAAGAAAATTAGATGACATCAGCTGGCTGGTAGTGTTCACTACTCTGGTAGATTTTGATTTTAGGTGGGGCGTTTGGACAAGAGGGATCGCGGGGGGGGTGCGCGGAACATTTCAATATGTGCGTGGAAACTAAAAATATATCCTTAAAGGGGACAAATGTGACGATTGTAGCAAGAAGACATCCCTTTATATCACCCGCCTGGTAATGTTTATTTATCTAGAAGGTTTGATGTTAGATGTAGTATGCAACCAGTCTTTAGGTGTAGTAAACAACGTGTTGAATCTTCATAGTTTGTTATTATACATGTGGATCGAAAACTATTATATTTTAATCGACAGGTACAATCATGTAGTTACCTTTTTTTTCTGACATCGCTAATTATAAGAAAGAGATACGATTGCCAAATACAACAGGCGAGGTGATGTATAGTCAGGCAATGTCACCGCCATTGAGCCCGAGAGGGAGAAATGCGAATCGTTATTGTCTTGAAAGGATCGCTTAGTGTACACGCGCTATATTACGTTACTTCGTTAGTCATACTTCGCTTGGCATAGGTTGGGAGGTGATCATGCAGACGGTATGTACGACATACCCTGCGTAATAAGTTGGTCGTCGGGTGGTTTGCCGCAATTTTAACATATCTGCCTGTACTTCCTTTTCAAATTATTATTGTCTCAATTGTACGATTCTACGCCCATGATTTGATGTGGCACGTTTACGCCAGAAGCATAGACCACGGGTTATGACCAAAACAATTCCGACTCCGCATAAAATACGTTGGTTATAGTCACTATGTATTATTTGTTTTCGTTCGTTCTTTTCTCATTGAAATTGCTGCCTTGCATTTGCTTCCTGCTTCGTTGATTTTTCGTTTTGATTACGTATTGCAGCAAAACAACATCGTATGAATGTTTGCCTCGTCTGTCATCTCCTATTTTTGTTCCACGCAGCTTCTGATTTTCGCACTACTCGCATGTATCCGCTACAACCCATGTAAAACTTGATTATTTTCACACCCTTCGAGTCTCTCCCTCTGCTTTTTCTTTCTGCCTTGCGCCCCTGTTGGTCTCACCATGCCCCTCACACCCCTCTGTTATATGGTGCGACGGGCAACCTCCTCCAACAGGTGCTCCCTTCCCAACGCCGTTGTAGAGCACCAGAACAACAAAAGGGACGTATACCTCTCGCGTGATATCATAGCCCGCCAAAAAAAAGGAGTAAATATGAAAAACAAATCTAACAAAAACAAAACTCGAACACTATCCGCCAGTTCGCCCAACCCGAGAGCAGCAGCCTTCCCACACGCACACATCCGGCGCACAGGTGCAGCATAATTCAAAGATTGGCAATCTTATGATGAGCTTTTTATCTCCCAGCATAGGACAATGATGCTTTCCCCTCGACATCCAAGTACTGCACCTGGTGGATCAGTCATCAATTGTCACCTGTATCATGAACCGCTTTATCGGGGTCCGACATCTTTCCACCCCACTGGTAAGATAAAGCTTACCGATGTCGATATCTGCAACCTGGTTGACAGCCGAAACGATGCCGAGTGTGCCGCGCGTCATGGTCTCGCTTCCCCGTACTCCTGCACCCCAACCTCCTAATTGAGTAGTATAGTATAGGCTAAGACCATGCCCTTTTCCTTCAAGCTTCAGTGTGAGGAACGATTGTGAGGGAGAGGGTCACCGTATGGTTTTCCCATGGGGTGAGGCTTTACTCTCTCGGGAGCAGGTGTCAATATTGCCCTTGAACGGCCCTGGGCAAACCCAGGTCCTTTCTTAGGACCTCGTGCAAGGGTTGCCTTTGGGGGGGGGGGGAGGGGATTGGCCCGGCACCGCCTCGACCTTTTGTCAATGCTTCGCGCCTTGCCCATATCCTTTTCCTTCCGGCCGTTGCGCCGGCTTTTTGCCGGTGCGCTGACCCTTGACGACATATTATATTTCCTTAGTGGCAAGCCCGTTGTCAGCGCAAAATTGGGGCGACTTTGTCGTGGCTGCACCTCTACCCTCCTAGCTTGCGTATCCTTCAAAAATCGCTAACGTCGACAAGTACTGACATCCTTTAGTCTTGGTCATGACCACACCAGACCGTCGCAACAACAACGCCGATGCCCGGCGCTCGAAACGGTATTCAGCACGTGAGGTCCACCCTCTTTTCCGCGTTTTCGGAGAGGAGCCGACCGTTGGCTAAGGTCGGTATTCTAACCCTGGGGAGGTACCATCAAAACATTGGTGGTATACCTCTCTTGTGTTAACCTTGGACGAGGTCGGCCTGTCAGCAGCATCGCCGAGGTGCCGAATGGCCACGGGTGTTCCTAGCTCCGCTCGCCAGCAGCGTGTATCACACGATGCCAGCAGGCGGGGAAATCGATATCATTTTACCAACACCTGCTGCGCCAGCTGTAGGTTTGGCGGCTCTCGGCCTAGTGCAACTCCACGAACGTAGCTTGCGCGGCTTTCGGCTGAGTCCAACGCCACCAACCCGCTTGGACGGGGGTTTGTCGTGAGTGAAGCACGCGTTTCTCGCGGTGACGAACGAAGCACCTAGCTTCCAAACGAACTACTGCCACGCAGCAGCACTCCGTCACACCAACCGCCTCCAGAAAGAGAACAAAAACTAAAACATCGTCTGGACTGACGGTAACAAGGAGGCCCAGGTAAGTCCAGTCGACCACCGTCCATGCTCAAACGAAGGGCCGGTTTCGACTGACGGAATCTGACTGTATAGTAATATAGATGGCCTTTTTTTCATCCTAGAAAGGGATGGTTCGTTCAACGCCCCCGCCCCCCCCCCCCCCCCTCGCAATTTAATGTTAGGTATACGTGGAACTAGCCGTAATTACAAACGTAAACGAGGACAGGAAGAATAGGAAACCTTGACTATTCCCCGGACTTCTTCCTGTCGCGCAAACCTCGCTGGAAAAAAAACACCTGGTACAAGGTGTACGATATACCAGCAATTTTAATGTTCACGACGGCCCAGCGAACAAAATACGGTTCATGAAATTACTTAACCGTTGTCCCACGAGTTAACCCCTTTTCGCAGGCATGACGCGTGCTACGATAGAGGTGCGCCGCTTTTTTTCTGTGCTGCATCAGGTTGGGACCCAAAGTTAGACCTCTCCCAAAAACTGATTTGGAGGAAAAAAATATTATGCTACCGGATGGAAGCTACCATGGCCTAGGTACAAAGCAAGAATCGTGAAAAACGATGGCTTGTTTCCGACGATTGTATTAGTAGGTTAAGGAACCCCGTCATTCAGAAACCATGTTCGCCAAAAAAAGGTACACCTATTTCGTAGCATACCTCCTCTACACCCCTCCTTCCTGTGTCCCGATTCCACACGCAGTGCAACTGGCATATATCAATGGGCATAGGCTAGCTGAACGATAAATCTCACGTAAGAATGAGATTAGGCCGGATCCTCATGCCCACTCATACCAATAGATACTGGGTCCAGGTTGAAGTGTGACCTTCCCCCCACAGAGTTCCATTTTATGTGGTACCTGGTACACGTTTCTTCAGTTCACTTGACTCATGCACAGGCCACAAGCTGCCGCCCAAGAAAACGTCTGTTGAAGAAAGCGCAGAACACCAGTACTGGTCGAGTTCACTAGCAACGATCCGGGGGGTGACGGCGAAGGCCTAACCGTGACGGAAAAAATGCCAGAACTTGAGCACATGCACGAGGTGTCACCAAACTATCCCATGTACGCACTGGTAAGGCATTCTCATGTACGTAAGCAATACAAACCGAAAGGAAGATGTTATGAGCAAATTGTGGCCTTCCGCCACAATGAATAGTTGACGGAAGCAACGCCTTACATATATATATATATATATATTTTTTTTTTCAATATCGACGGTATACTCAGCAGTTTTACTCCCTAGTGCATGAGCAAGCCATCAAAATCAAAGGTTTCCCATGAACACTATCTCCGGTCTGTCAAAAACATCTATACTCGGGCCGAAATCCATGTCGTCCTTATGATAGAAAAAGTCATCTCTAAAATCTAGAGTCTCCAAAGAAGGAGGCCAATCGACGGCCTGCGCTTGTTGTTTGAACCCCTTGTTAAACGAAACCCGTCGCAGAGATGCAGGCCAGGCAATTCCCCCGATCGGCTGGTCAAAATCAGCACCGAACGAAAGCGATTGCAAAGCCTTTGGCCATATGACGTCTTCGACAGGGCTGTCAGAACATCCTCCAATTTCCAGGTGGGTTAGCAACTCTGGCCACACAATCTCGGTAACATCTCCGGCGAAGCAACCCCCGAACGAAAGCTTGAGCAAAGAAGGAGGCCATAGCACATTTGAGATTGGTCGATCGAAGTCACTACCGAATGTCAGTTCCTGCAACGTAGCAGGCCATGACACACGGTCGATTTCCTTGTCGAACATATCACCGAAGGTGAGTCGCAGCAAAGACGTGGGCCATGTTACCTCCGAGATGGGCTGGTCAAATGCATACCCGAACGTCAGTTCGAGCAAAGAAACAGGCCAGACGACATCGCTGATCGGTTGGTCAAATCTACCCCCAAAGGTCAACCGCCGTAAAGAAGCGGGCCAGGTGGCAGCAGCGATGGGCTTGTTGAACCATCCCGCCAAACTAAGATGTTGCAGAGAAGGTGGCCAAACAACCGACTCTATCGACTCATGGAACTCGCCGCCGAGACAAAGCCGCTGTAGCGTAATGGGCAACGCCACCCAGTCGACGGTCTCGAACTGTGTGCAGCCAATCGACAACTGCCGAAGAGAAGGCGGCCAGGATACCTTACGCTCGAGAAAGATAGTGTCAGTTAGGTGATCCTGACGGTCGAAAAAGGTTAGCATCTTCTCGAAGGCGCTTCTTGGCGAATGCAACAGCCGCGTCACCGACTGTCTCCACTCCTCCCAGAACGTGGGGGAGGTGGCATGTGAGCTGAATTCCCTGCATGTGACACCGGTTAGCTGCATCCATTCCACATCCTTGAGAAGTGTCGACTCTGCGAGCACCGGCACGAGCATGTTCGCCGGCATCTTCCACGCGACGCCAGCCGCCCGAAGAGCTGGCAATCGTCGCCTTTCTTGGGCCACGAGGGAGTTACCCAAGGAGGGATCATCACCCCACAGACTCAGTGGCATGTTTTTGTTGACAGTAACGCGCAAGGTACGGGCACCTCGGCAGGCAACGCAGACCTCAAACGAAGTTAGCTGCAGCTCAAGCGTGCTGGCGAGCCATTTTCCGCCAGGGTCTTGGGCAAGAGCGATCGCCAGGACCGTAAAGAAAGAGCCGCCATCTGGACAAACAGCAAGAGTGACAAAACAAAAAAAAACGATTTAGGTCTCATGAGTGGCATGTGCAAAAACGGTGAACGGGTCTTCGTAGGGCTCGAGGGGCTGCTGCTGCTTCTGTCGCTGCTGCTGCTGCTACGATGCTGCGATTATGTGTTCGCAGGAACCATTTTAGAAGAAAATCTAGCATTCGATCGTGGTATCAATAAAACCCCAAAACGGTAGTGACACTCCACGAATATCACGGTTACTTATCTTTGTGCGACATACTCATTTTTTGCTGCCCTGAGTTCATGACGGACAGATATTGTCTCAACCCTCTAGTGTTCACGTTTGTTGCCACCACACACATACTGACTTGTAGAAGCTTCGGCTGCTCTACTACTGGGACATGGAATTCTGGCTATCATAGCACTGACGCCGCAGCTCTGCGATGCCGCTGCCCTGCTCTGCGTATGTCCAGCACTGCCGATTCTGCTACGTGCGTCTGTTGTCACCGCTGCTGCCGCTGTGTACACGATATAATGCGCCCGTATCACCGTGCTATCCGCAGTTGGTCGGGCCGCCGGCCTGCTGTTGGTGTTGCATGTACTGCTGCTACTCTGCGGCTGCTTCCCTACATGATACGTTTCATGTACTATGTATTACGGTCGAGCGTACAAAGCACTTGGTAGTAGAGGCAGGGTACTCGTTGTTCTGTACGAGTATAGGCAGGGTGCTCGTTGTGCTGCACGAGTACTCGTTGTGCTGTACGAGTACGAGAATCCGTGCTGATATCGCCTGAAGACAAATACCAGCTACGGAATCAAATACCATACTTCTGGGACTTACGTTACATCCCCCTATCTAGTTAGGAATACATCGACAACCCTGGGTGGCGAAGAGCCCGGTCCTAGTCCACTAAGCAGTTGAAAAATAAACAAGGAACGGGGAACAGACATATCACCGATACCACGCAGCTGGCACGCACACTCCTCTAATAAAACAAACCAGGCATGTAGCACCACACAGTTGTTGAAAATAGGCAGCCAGGTGCCGCAACATTATATAAACAAGTGGAGGCCGGATGACTATACTACGATGAGAGGAGAGCGAACATACTGACTGGCACCACTGTAGATTACGCAGGACCTCGATAAGAGATGTAGGTGGTGTTGGCAGCTGCCACCCCCACCAAACCGCGTTGTTTGGCGACACTGTTGAAGTTATAATCATAATTTGCGAAGTCAAGAAGGAGAGAGTAGATAGCGTGCTTGCCGGCCAAGGGGTGGATACAATAAGCCAAAGTGAATCCAGCTAATCTCCAGGCATAGGCAGGCGGGCGAACGGTATATTTATAAGATAAGTAACAGACCTGAAGTCAAGGCCGGCAGCGCCTGACGCTAAAGAGCACACGAGGAAACCGACGTCTGACGTGCGAGGAAGGGGTCGTGGAAATACCTGTGCATATGGTATTCGCAAAGTCGTTATGTGATGAAATCGTAATCCCGAACTAGAGGAAATGCTTGGAAAAGGCGTGGTCGTACGTATGCAATTTTAGTTGGTATGTTCGTCGTAATTTATGACAATGATTTGGATGAGAGCCGTGGCCGACACCCGTTAACAGCTGGGCCAGTCGTCAAGGCGTGGATTGCTTGTTAAGACTACTCAAACCGCAATTGCCTAGCTATGTGGCAGCTTACATTCTAGGTGTCTTGCGCACGTCAGTTTCATTGTTGTTATCCTTTGACTGTTTCGGTTCTCCGCATCTTGCGACGACGGTAGTTCTCCACGCATTTGTAAAGTTTGAAAGGTTTCCCAGAGCCGCCAGGCGGCATGGCGTACTCGGTGGAAACGCCAGATTTGAAACTGTTGGCGCTCCAGCAGAGAAGGATCGTCGAAAAGCATATTAAACGTCGCGCAGTAGCGCAGGGCTTAAGAGAGGGCACAGCTGATAATGGACCCAGGACATTGGCAATACCCTTGTGGGAACAGAGATGATACGGTATGGTTAACATACAAGCTGTATCATCAACATGGCGCTGTAAGTAGCAACCACGCTCAACATGCTTCAAGCAGACACTTTCGCAATGTCGAAAATGCTGATTTCGAGGAACTTCCAAAATATCAGCAGCCCTGACAAAGCACCCGGCTTGCCGGCTCAGCGCAAGAAGACGACAAGTATAACATACGCTAAACAATAGGTGAACGTACAAGCGAGCATCCAGGTCGGCCATATGGGCTACAGGATGGATGGCCACTCAACCTCATAGACAGGGTGACATTCGATATACTTAAAAACCATGTACTTGAGACCACACCTGGACCGCCAGACACGATAGCTTAAGGCAGAGCATACACCGAGGACGCAATACCCTTACATAACCGAGACAAACCATAATGGCAATTCACCCGACGCGTGGTAAGATAACGCTAGAAATTTGAAAAAAAAAACTGTGTCTGGCTGGCCGGATTCTTCAACTGGGGAACCACCGAACGTCGTTGCAATACACGTTGTCTTTACGCCATGAGAGTGTTCATTTGGGGGTACCGAGTATTACTTCGCAAGGTTGGGAGTCAGACGGTGACATAACCCCTCCGGAGTGGAGCGTCAAAAAACGTCCAGGTACAAATCTTCCACGATACTCGTCACCGCAATCATCTCGGTGAACAACATCGACGAAGACGCAGTGCCCCTTACAACTGCACACCTGCTAAGGTAAAAACGATTACCAGCCACTGTGCGTACAATGTGAAAAAACCAAAGGCTCGAGTCCCCTCCTCACAAATTTCACCCGAAATACGTGCTCAGGCATTATGCTCCCTCGGCTCAGCGCCTGCATAGCCGAATCCCCGGGGTTAGGTGGTCGCTAAGATTAGACGGAAACTGGTACAAGCTAGCCCAAGGGGAGTCACCGACGAAAACCCTTCATGATACGATATACAACCTGTAAAACGCGGCGATCGGGGCACCACGGGCAGCTTGCAAGGATGACTTTCGATTAAACTCTCGACCTCACCGCTGCAATGTATACATATTGGTTTCTTCTATTGAAAACAATGGTTGGAGCAGTGCTTTCGACAGTCTGTGGACAGGGACAGTAATATGCTATAGAGACTGGTATAGAGGACCTTTACGCCCGCAATCAGCTGTACGCGTTGCAGCTGCATCGGTTTATGCCCGCATAGGAGACCCAGGGACGCACCTAGGATGTCCCCTGGTGAGACACATGGCAGGGCACCAGTGAAGTGATGAGATTCAACATGAACATGTTGCTACAAGCTGGTATTACGACATAACCACACTGAAGGCTGGGTATAACTCTCATTCCTACCGGAACGGCCAAAGGGACATTGGCTAATTTTTTCCGGCGGCGGACCAACTAAAACTTGACTATAAGTAGACCGTGTGCGGTGCTCGGCTCAGAGAACATAAAAACTACTTTTTTTGATCTGACTAAGATACTCAAAAGCATACAAACCAAGCAACAAACCCCACAAATGGTGAATATACAAACCAGCATCAAGGCGTGGTACTAGAATACCATTGCCTGAATTCACAGGCATAATAGACAAAGCTAATGTTCATCCAAAAAAGCGTGAGGGGTTAAGCGTCTACCTCCAATTTACTATTTGAACCGGAATTGTTGCAGTGGCGAAACTCAAAATACCGAGAAAAACAACTATCTGTATATCGGAGACAGACGTAGGCGGTTCCTCGTACGCGCCACTCGGCATCCGCACGCAATAATCGGCTATGGTTACTGCGTGATTGGCTGGTTGAAAGGCAAATGTCCACCAACAAGCAACTAGTTCATGTAACGGCAAACGAGTAAAAAGGCGAGCGAGCTCGGTATATTGCTTTCAATACCAGGCAAGAAAGATTAACCCTCTTCATACAGGATCGGACATACTGATAGGCTATCCTACCGTGGTGTTTTAACAGTAATAGTCACCTGTACACAAGCAAGCAACTACTGCTGTAACTAGCTAAGCAATGACCAACTAATCCAGCAGTTCATTCTCGATATCTTAATGAAACTTCCAAAAACGTCAGCTGTGAGTTCAATCAACTTATGGTCGGTACGCTTCATCTTTGAAAGCTGGGTGATACACCGGCCGCCTAGTTGTCCTACGGATGATGTCGATCGTCTCCACGGCTCTTTACGCACGCGACGGCAACGGCAATCCCGACGGGTCCCTTGCTCGCACACATAAAATAGTAAGCAACAGTTCCGCTGTTGTTTCGATATAGTTCTGCTGCATAGGTGTGTTGGAGTTCATCGAAGCGGAGGCGGCACTGTGCTTTTTCACAGGCCTTGCTGGGCAACGTATGGTACATACATGGGTCTTAAAACTGGACCAATTGTAACAGGCATTTGTTTTTTGAGAAACATTTCAACCGTGGGAGACCAATGTTTCCCACCAAATTGCCATTTTGGCCCCTGTCCTCGATACGTGCTGCAAATTCTATTGTCAAGCCCACCGTACGGATAGGCGGACAAAGGTGCTCAGCTGTAGATATAGTAAAGGTGGCACGTTATACGAAGTTGTGCCTTGAATGTGGGATGTACGTTCATGGTCAGAGATGCAGATTGTCCGCCTTCAAGAATTAAGCTGAAAAAAAGGGGCTACCGATGCAATATATACGCTCAGTGAGTTGGTCGACGAGACGCACGCACAGCGACGTTGACCCGGCACCCGTTTCGTGTTTCCTCCTGCTGCTGGTGCTACTGTCGCTGCTCTGCTGGTGTTGTCGCTGCTACGTGCGCAGAATGAGTACGTGCGAGAACGGACATATTTCGCTTCACGAAGGAAACCATCCCACAGAGTAGACATTCGTTCTTGTTGGTTCGGCCTGCTCGCATCAACCACAAGGCCAGGTCTGCTGCTGTACGCTTGTTGCAAGTCTCTCGCTGTGTTTTCCTAATCCATGCAGTATCGCAGATAGGACTACTGCAGCTATTGTGGTCACCGCCTCGTTACCACCAATTACTACCAGCGGTGGAACTTGGATTACGAGAAGGATAGGTTTTCGGTGGCACAGATACTGAGCGCAGCACCCGTCCCTGCGTACTTCACAGCACACACACGACAGGGGGGCGTACCAATGCCGTCATGCAACTACATGCTAGAGACTTTAGTATAACACGCAACTGCGGTACAGGCGCAATGGGGTTGTGGTATTGGGGTCTCAGTTATAAGCCTCGCGCCAGTGGCTGCCCTCCAACCCTCACACGTGAAGCGTTTTTTGGCGATATGTCGCACTGGCTTTGTGATACAGACAGTGTGCACCTGCCACTATAGGATTGTGCTTGTCACGCCTCGCCCACAACGCGAGGTTGTCCTGAGTTGGTCGTCTGTAAAATCGGTTCTGAGAACGAGGATATACTACCCCTACCCTACCCTTGGTCTGCTGTATTAACAGTACCAGGTGCACGAAGATGAGGCTCACCCTTGACGCTCGCTCTGCTCGTTCGTACCTGGTACGCCAGGCGGTTGTTCAGCCCCCGGGTGATCGCTCGCAGGAGACCCCTCCATCGTTGCAAGGCAGCGTTTAGCCGTCAAAGATGCCATAGGTACTGATGTATACCAGGTATGCGCCTCGTCTTGCATCTGGTGTCACGGGGGTTATGTGTGTGGATGGTGACTGGTGACTGGATGATGCCAGCTGTGGGCCACTTACGAATCACGAATCGTATGGGGTTTCATTCCGGTCTGCGTTGCGTTTCTACCGTAGATGTCGATGATAACTTCAGGTTTCCGCAGGAAACTGGCGTTTGTGAGGCGGTTTGAATTCGAGTAACTGAATAGTATTTGTGTAATTGGTCGACTCGAGAGCTCGTCTCAGGAAGCGTCCAGTCTCCGTCGGCACAGGACAGTGAGGGCAGCGAGCTCGTACGAGATCACAAAAGACACGAGGGAGAGATCAGACCTGTCTTCACTCGTATCGCTGGTACCTCTGGTTTGGGAATTATCGTGACTTCTGCGTGTAGACGACAGCGAGACAAATTTGTATTGATCGACCTTCATAATACCTGGAGGGCGGAAGGTCGATCTCGTGGCGCGCACCGCACGTCACGTCTGTAGACACCACTCGGACGGCGGTCGCGGCAGAATCTACTACTTCTTCAGCACCCGTCGCGAGTACCATCCTCTCTACCACGGCTTCTCCGAACCCCCGGCAGGTTGTATAGGCCGGTCGACAGTTCTCAGCGAGACGAGTCGGGATACATGTCACAAAGCAGAGAGGCTATACGTACTGCTGTAGCCAATGAGACTAAAAATCGGCCGTGTACATGTTAGACGAGTACTCGTACGCATATCATCAGGAATTCGAAAATTCAAAAAAACAAAAAATTACTATTATAGGCACGTACGTATGCATTGTATACCTGGTACGAGTACTCGTACCTGGTACTCGTACGTATGATACCAGGGATCCATTCTCGAATGCCGACATGCTGGACACAATTTGGGTGTGTGACGTTGTGGGTGTGGTTTAAAGACGAAGTATGTACTCGTAGGTTTGTATCATACGAAAATATGTACGTTCCTTGGGTGGCAATCGCAATAATAATAATAGCTGGTTTCTCCAGGCGTGAGTAATGAGATGTATCCACCGGCATGGACCTGGCACATCGTAGACTGACTCCCGATTTCACTTATTATATATGTTTCTGGTGGAGGCGTGAATTGCGTCAGCTGTGATGTATGCGTGTACCACCTTGGGTTGTGTGGGTTGTGTGTGTTCTCCCTGGGGTATTCCTCAGCTCCAGAGTGACTGGAGCCTGTCCTGTGACCACGGACTTGATTTTATGCGAGTTAATGTGAGAACAGCAACAACAACAACAACAACAACGTACGATTTACACAAGGCACCGTACCTGGTACAGTAGGTGGCCCTGTATAGTGGCATATAGTGGCAGGACAGAATTGTGCCACTATTCAGGGCAGTGCCACTATTCGATATAGTGGCACTATTGCCACTATTAGACAGTCTATAGTGGCAATATTGCCACTATATCGAATAAAGAGCTTCGATGTTCACGCTGTACACTGATTATACGCTGTTGTGTACAGGTAAAGCCGTGCATACTGTTCCACTACTCGTGGTTGATTTGTGTGCAGCAGTATCCGCATGAAACACATGAAATGACCGTTGATTATCCAACGGTTACCGAGCCTTCTGTGGTCAAGACCTGTTTCTTCTGCGCAGGCAGACCACAGGAACCACGTCCAAACGCATTGTATCATAGGTGGCACATCAATATTTTTTGTCCGACGGGCAGTGTAACATGGGGTTCAACATCCAACACTACGTGTAGAACGCATGAAATCAGCAACGTAGAGACGCGAAACTAACTGAAACAGCCAGTAAAGAAAATTCAAACACCCCGACCACGGCGCATCAACCCAACCACCACGAAGCTCTGCAACTGCGCTGTAGGCTTTACTCGTGCCCGTTTTTCTCCCCCAGTGGTTTGTTTGGGAGTTTACACAGTTCTAGGTCCGCGCAGGTTGGCATGATACGTGCGTGCGGCGCCCACCGCTGAGAGTGTGTGTGGGCAGGTGTGGTACAGCAGTAGTGGGGGCCCACTACTTGGAACTGCCACTATTGGGTGTGTGTGATGCCCAAAATGCCACTATTGAGGGCCCCGTCCTCAATAATAATAGTGGTAAAGTGCCACTATATCGGGTTGAGATTTTGCCAGGAGATTTTCATGCCACTTTATAGGGCACTTTACTATTCAGGTTGCCACTATACAGGGCCACCTACTGTATACGTACGAGTACGTACAGCCGCGCACGAGATTACGCGAAAAAGGAGCAATTAGCAAGACATGCCAGGCAGGTTGAGATTTTACACCAGCAGTGTAAACGGGTACAGTCGGGTGTCATACGTCGCACACTGAACTTGTAGCGTATACGTACGTAGACCGCACCTTTTCTCAAGCAAGCCCGGACCAGCTTGCCTATACTTGGTTGTTTTCGCATAATATCACAGTAGTCGTGCCCGACACCACCCAAGAACGATCGTACTGACGGCCACATCGCGAGTACGAGGGCCAGATACCCCACTTCTGCTAGAATCGTTAGGTGCACTATTTATCGGGACTGGTCCGAACAGAGGGCCAGATGCCCAACTCCGTTGGGAATCGGTTAGGACCGAAAGTGACTGCCGAAGACTAATTTGACGTCAGCATGATACCGACCTCACGGGACGAAGCTCATCCAGTTACAGGTGCAGATTCGCCGACCCTAGGTGGTCCGTGGGGCTTTACAGTGCACCCACACTCGGATCGGTTTCGCCGGCCCCGTTTCGCTGTGAGTGTCAGTGGTTTTTCACAGGTGCCTAAGCAGACTAACACAGGGTAGAATCGTGCGTACTCGTCACAAAAAAATAACCAACCACGTTCGCACCACAGACACCCCTCACCAGACCCGCGAAGGGAGGCATACACCAAAGGCACGTTCGCACGAACCGCCGTCTCAGTATAGAAGCCCGGGTAGTTACCCTGCCTGTTCGGTAATTTTTGCCGGCGTGTCCTTCGAAGTACATACTGTTTATGTTTCAATTGTGTCCCTTATTCACTTATTTATCCCATTCAATTCTCATGTGTTGGGGGTCAGCTACCCTACCTTCGTACACACGCGTGCGTACACGATAAAACGGGCGTAGCGTCGTCAACAGCGGGCCAGTTCCCCCACTTCACGGGCAGCCGGTCAATGCTGAGAGTTTTTGCCGAAGGTTCATTCGCTTTCCGGAGGCAAGGGGTGAACAGATGGCCAGTTACTCCACTTCAGATTGGAACGAGGGTTCACCGTCTTGCCGCCGTTTGAGTTAGTGGGCCAGTTACCCCCTCCCGCTGGTATCGTCAGTACCGGCCAAGCAGGAGGCTCACTCAGTCTCCAATGCAGTCCTCAGTGGGGCCAGTCCACCTTTTCAGTACACGCAGCGATAAAAGGGTCGTGTGTTTAAACAGCGGGCCAATCCCCCCACTTCATGGGCAGTCGGTCAGTGCCGAGAGTTTTTGGCCAAAGGTTCATTCGTTTTACGCAGGCAAGGGGTGAACAGAGGGCCAGCTACCCCACTTCAGATCGCAAAAAAAGGTTCACTGCCTTGCCGCTGTTTGAGTTAGTGAACCAGTTACCCCCTCCCGCTGGTCCCATCAGTACCGGCCAAGCAGAGGGCTTACTCTGATTCCGACGCAGTTTTCAGTGGGGCCAGTCCACCCTTTCAGTGCACGCAGCGCAGCACGCTCATTCAGAATCAGTCAGTCATATAACTCGTGGGGGGCCCGTTACCCTACCTGCGTACACACGCGTTCGTACACGATAAAACAGGCGTAGCGTCTTCAACACCGGGCCTGTTCCCCCACTTCACGGGCAGTCGGTCAGTGCCGAGATTTTTTTATGAATGTTTCATTTGTTCTCCGAAGGCAAGGGGTGAGCAAAGGGCCAGTTACCCTACTTCGGATTGGAAAGAAGGTTCACCGCCTTACCGCTGTTTGAGTTAGTGGGCCAGTAACCCCCTCCCGCTGGCGCCGTCAGTACCGGCCAAGCAGGGGGCTCACTCAGTTTCCGACGCAGTTTCAGTGGGGCCAGTCCACCCTTTCAGTGCACGCAGCGCAGCACGCTCATTCAGAATCAGTCAGTCACATAACTAGTGGGGGGCCAGTTACCGTACCTGCGTACACACGCGTTCGTACACGATAAAAGGGGCGTAGCGTCTTCAACAGCGGGCCTGTTCCCCCACTTCACGGGCAGTCGGTCAGTGCCGAGAGCTTTTGCCGAGGTTCAGTTGTTTTCCGAAGGCAAGGGGTGAACAAAGGGCCAGTTACCCCATTTCAGATTGGAAAGAAGGTCCACCGCCTTACCGCTGTTTGAGTTTGTGGGCCAGTTACCCCTTTCCGCTGGTGCCGTCAGTACCGGCCAAGCAGGAGGCTCACTTAGTTTCCGACGCAGTTTCAGTGGGGCCAGTCCACCCTTTTAGTAAACGCAGCGCAGTACACTCATTCAGAATCAGTCAGTCACATACCTAGTGGGGGGCCAGTTACCCTACCTGCGTACACACGCGTTCGTACAAGATAAAAGGGGCGTAGCGTCTTGAACAGCGGGCCAGTTTCCCCACTTCACGGGCAGTTGGTCAGTGCCGAAAGATTTTGATGAAGATTCATTCGCTTTACGGAGGCAACGGGTGAACAGATGGCCTGTTACCCCATTTCAGATTAGAAAGAAGGTTCACCGCCTTGCCGCTGTTTGAGTTAGTGGGCCAGCTACCCCCTTCCGCTGGTGCCGTCAGTACCGGTTAAACAGGAGGCTCACTCAGTTTCCGACGCAGTTTCAGTGGGGCGAGTCCACCCTTTCAGTGCACGCAGCGCAGCACGCTCATCCAGAATCAGTCAGTCACATAACTAGACCTCACTCCACACGCGCGCGAACGAGAGCCAGAACCAGCGGGGCCGGGCACCCCTGCCGCGCACCACAGGCAGTTAGGTAGCCGTAGACTCACTTGTCAGAACCACATCAGATTCCGCAACCCCTCGAAAAAACACCGCGGGGTTCATCACTTCGACAGTACGCGCTTGATCACATACACTATGCAGGACCGAGTCGGGGGCCTGCGGGACAGACGGAAAAACGCTGTCCACGGGTAGCCCAGTACATGTTCGGCCCGGTCAATTCGCGGACGGGTAGCGGGTCAGCACGCTCGAGGCTTCCTAGTGGGCAGTCGCTCAGTCGGTCACGGGCCGCATCCCTGGTAAAGGAGTGGCACGCAGAACAAAAAAATCCCGCGACGGTCGACTCGGACCCCCAAGGTCGACAAGTAGTATTATACAAGTTGGCAGATATTTGCACCACCCTGACGAGACAGTACCGCAGCGCCGTAGGCGATGTAGCCAGAGCCCTGGGAGGAGCTTTGGTAGGCCCCCCAATAGGCGCAACAAACATACGACGGTATTTCGGCGACCTCAAAGGCTTCGGGACCATTAACGACCTGATCACGATAGTCACGAGGGGTGTGCCGGTGAAGGTAGCCCCCGCCAGAGCCGATTTGGAACGCGCACTGAGGTATGGCTACCACCGAAGCGCCGCCGAGAATTTACCAGCAACTTGGGAAAAAACTCAGCGAAGATGTATGGCGTCAAGAATGCGTAGTGATGCGGGTGGAAGCCGCGCATGAAATCCCGGGGCTTCAGGTGTCGCCTCTGGGGGCGGTCATCAACCACAAGGTCCGGATCATTAATGATTTTTCGTTCGAGGCGCAGAGCATAGAAACAAAATGAGGACTCAATGCAGACACAGACCCAGACGCCGTACCACAATGCCTATGCGCCGAAGCCCTCCCTGAATTCCTCACGAAACTAGTCAGTCTAAGAATGAAATACCCGAACAAGCGCATTCTGACGGGCAAAGCCGACGTCTCAGACGCGTTCCGAAACGTCAGGTAGACCCAGACAAAGCCCACAATTTCTGCTACACTGTAGGGGAGCTGATAGTAATCGATTTTCGCCTCACGTTTGGGTGGTCTGCGTCCCCGGGTTTCTGGGGCGTGATGTCGGCGGCGGCCGAGCACGCCCACTGTAACACCACCATCCACACGGCCCAGTTACTGAATGAGAGAGTAGACATCATGGGACACGTGAATATTTTGGACCGCTGAGAGGACGGAAAACCCACGCTTGTCCCGGACGATGCACGCGTCACGCGGCACCGGAGGGTGGGGGGTGTCCGATCCCTTCTTCGCCACGGTGTACGTGGATGACTATCTATTGATGAGGGCTCAATATTCAGACGACGACGCGACGGCGTCAAAAGCGTCGGCGTCACTAGCCTCGGAGCACGTACGATTTTTCGGGCCGGGCGAGACCGGTGTCATGCCCACCTTAGCGCCGAAAAAGAGCACTGACTGGAACATCACAATCGACGCTCTAGGTTTCACCATCAATTCGCACACCATGAGAATCTCGTTGGCACGCGAAAAGATCGAAACCATCGCTGACCTCCTCCACGACCAGTGGCCCTCGAGAAGGTGTAGCGCCAGAGCAAGGGACGTTCTCAGTTTGGCAATGAAGCTGTGGAATCTCACATACGTAGTGAGCGCTGATAGATATTTCGTGTGGAGGCTGTTGAGACTCACAGGCCGTCACGACGAGCGGCACCCCAGAAACCAGAACGTAGTGCCCCTTGGAAGTGAGTTCCACGCTGACCTCAGTTTCTGGAAGTGGGCCATCAGCCAAAAACCATCAGCCAAAAACTTCTCTAATCAGGAGAAGCAGTTTTCGCCCCCTGTTACACAGCGGTAAGACGCCCGGCTCAACGACACTATCTGTCCGACGCCAGTTTCGAAGCGATGGGCGGGCACTGTATCGACCACCGGATATACTGGAGATCCGACCTACCGCCCGAGCTGACGCAGGAGCTAAAAGAGAAGGCCGAGGGACGCGAAACGTGCACCATCACAATCAACCTGCTAGAGCTTTTAGGGATGGTAATGACCGCCTAGGGAATGCTGAAGTTGAGAGGTTACACTCCGGAGGCGGTAGGAGATCCCATTGCGATGCGCGGCGACAACGTGGCTGCCGTCACGTGGGTCAATCGCTGCGGCGGGGCTAGGGACAAGCGAGCGTGCCTACTCATGAGAATGCTCGGTCGCCTTGAAATCAAGGGGGGATGGAGCCACGATGCGAAGCACATACCGGAGGTCCAGAACACTTTGGCAGACGGTAAATCGCGGTGGCCCCGCACCGAAATAGCAGAAAGGATCTGGGACCTGACTAACAGCCACGCCTGGGCGGAAACAGCCTATCGGTCCCCGCGGAAATGAGATATTTGACATCGTGCTCCAAACCAAGAACCTGCAGACCCGACACGACGACAGCCTGTGGCGTATCATGGCCAATGAGGGAGACCATGCTCGACCACTATAGCTTGCTCGGGCTTTACCCGCGACACACTGCCCCCCCCCATCGTGTAATTTTTCCCATCTCACTCGCGCGGCATCGGCCCACACAGGAACAGGGTCCAACACGTCGCGCGACACGGGCGCGGCGGCGCGTCTGGTGGAGACGCTAGCGCTCGCCTCAGTGGGGAAGAGTACCCAAAAGCTCTGTTTGGCAAAGTGGAACACGTGGGTGGCGAAGAGGGAAGCACAGGGCAAGGACGCGTGGTTGCAGTACAACCCCGATAATCCAAACCAAGTGCTGTACGAGCTGATGGAGTTCATGGCGTGTCGTTGTTATGTACACAACAATCAACAGTCGACCGTAAGGGGGTACCTTGCCGCAATCCACTTTTTCCACATGATGTACGCAGGCTGGGAGCTTCCAACCTCACATTGCATGATAGTTGATGTGGCAAAAAAGATCGGTTGAGCGCACGGAATGTCACAGAAGAAAGCACAGGTCAGGCTTCCGTTGACCAGGGCCCTTTTTCGCAAGGGAAGCAAGTACTTTCTAGTATCGTAGACGGGGGACACGTAATGTTGTTGGGCATGGCATTGTCGTATTTTCTGCCGTGCCGCGCGTATGAGTTGTGGGCGTACGCGGACGAAAGGTTCACCCCGAATTCTGCTTGACGCACAGCTGCCTTAGGTTTTTCAGAGGGGAGCTCCGGGTTTCCTTCGAGGACAGAGCTTCCGCGGACGCGGTGCAGGTGCGGCTCGTGGCGTCGAAGACGGACCAGAAGAGGGCGGGGTGCACGATCACGCGGACGCGTTTATCGAGCGTCGGGGAGGCCGGGGCAGGTGCGATGGGCGCTTTCGAAGCTTTGGAGCCCCTTGCTGCGCACCCCTCGCTCCCGGGGGGATCACCCCTAACAGTCAGGATTTCCCCGCTCATTTGGAGACCGTCCACCCGGACGGAAGCGGTAGCAGCGTTGCGCCTCATGATTGGGAGCGGCGGCCGAGACCTGGCGCAGTACGCATTGCACTCGGGGAGAATCGGAGGGGCAACGCAGCTGACGGCGCAAGGCGTGCCAGAGCTCCAAATCTAACGCGCGGGCATGTGGAAATCGCGCGTGTTCATGACGTATGTGCGGGAGGCCGGGGAAGGGGCAGGCTCAGTCTCGGCCGCGCTAGCAAAAACGGGGTAGACGTGACTCTCGGGTCGCGTGCGTAGATGGGACGGAGATACGTACGGACAGGCTGGCCTTATGGTGTGAGACGTTACTTAGCCCCGCCGGGGAAGGAGCGGGGCATACGTTTCAGGTTAACCTTTCTAATTAATCTTCGGGGGTTTTCCTATTGTAGTGTTATCTATTAACGTGAGGTTGTTGGCGGGGTTTCCCACAGCCCTGGCAGGTCTTTTTAGCACGATGGTGAGCGTGCCGTGCCTGCTGTTGAAACACAACTTATTCTAAGAATTCTTGAGCTATACCAAACTGTAGGTTTCCGCAGGAAACTGGCGTTTGTGAGGCGGTTTGAATTCGAGTAACGGAGTAGTGATTGTGTAATTGACCGACGCGAGAGCCCGTCTCAGGAAGCGTCCAGTCTCCGTCGGCACAGGACAGTGAGGGCAGCGAGCTCGTACGAGATCACAAAAGACACGAAGGAGAGAGCTGACCTGTCTTCACTCGTATCGCTGGTACCTCTGGTTTGGGATTTGTCGTGACTTCTGCCTGTAGATGACAGCGAGACAATTTTTGATTGATCAACTTTCCCACCCGCCCGCCCTGCCGCTCAAGAGAGGAGGGGAAACAGGTTGCGACAAGTCGGTTTCGATTGTCGAGCTGTTTCTTTTTTTTCACTTTATTTTTTTTATGTTATCGTACGACATAGTCTAGACTATGCATATATAGTAATGTCTGTGAGATGTTAATTAGCCCCGCCGGGGAAAGAGCGGGGCATACGTTTCGGGTTAGCCTGTCCCATTAATCTTCGGGGGGTTTTCTATTGTAGTGGCATTTATTAACGTGGGCTTGTTGGCGGGGTTTCCCACGGCCCTGGCAGGCCTTTTTAGCACGATGGTAAGCGTGCCGTGCCTGCTGTAAACACACAACTTATTCCAAGAATTCTTGAGCTATAATAAACAAACTGATATCCGCAGGATTTCGGCGTTTGGGAGGCGGTTGAATTCGACATTGTAATTATTACAAGGTTCCCCTCCGGGAAGTGCCTAAGGTAGTGGCGCAAGAACGAAACCCAAACATCCAACATCTGACTGTCTGTGGGCGAATAAGATGTACCTGGTGGTAGTGAAAACTATGTTCTTGTCGGCAGCTCGAGAAGCGGATTGTGAGGAGGCGCCCTCCCGGTGACGGTTCGCTCTCTCGCCGTCGTGGTGGAGAACCGGAAATGATAGGTAATCTCATCAGTACGTACGTGTCGAGCGCCCTTACTCGTACGATGTGGACTTTTTATACGGGCGACTCTTATGCAATAAAATTTGCGTGGTGAAAATAAAAAGACGAATAGGTGGATTTCAAACCGGCAAAAAACAAATCCGCAGTTGTTCTGTGCGCCGTCTTTCTATTGTGGTTTCGATGTTTTTCTTCGTTTCCTGTTGCTTCGTATGGAAATCAGCAATTTCAGAATAGGTACTCTTCGTGTCTTGTTGATCCAGATATTGAACTTAACGACGAGTGATACACGCCCGGATGGGCAATCATCCCACTTCACCGCCAGTTCGTCGCAGAGAGTGCGCGGAATGAGGAACTGTAGGGCTTCTATTGTCGCTGAGACAGAGAAGCCCTTTCTCATGGAGCATCAGCGCCTATATCCACTGCTGTTTGTTTTTTAAATTTTCAAGAAACACGCTGGATTGTTTAGATCGTCGTCCGATTCAAAATCGTCCCCTCGTGGAGACGAAAGCAATTCGCCTCAGCATAGCGAGGACTCGCCACGCGCACATACATGATGTATCCTACTACTGCTGCGGTGTGGCAAGGTTGTACACGTAGCGTTGTGCTGTCCTCATGTTGTCTGGTCCCTGTCATCTGTGGTGTGAGCAAAATCTAGGACCCATAGCGGAAATATGGGGTATGGTGGGGTGACAAATAAATGTCACGCTCTGATCCAAGAATCAGCTTCTACAACAGCAGCCACACGCGCATAGAGTTGCAGGCTGCTGATGCTAGGAGGCTGGACCACTGCTGGGCGGCAGGATCGTAGCGTGGTGCCATCAACGCCTATATCCACTGCTGTTTGCTTTTTATAGTCAAGCAAATTTACGCTGGATTATTTTGATCGTCGTCTGATTCAAAATCGTCCCCTCGTGGAGACGAAAGCAACTCGCCTCAGCATAGCGATGACTCGCCACGCGCATGTGTACATGATGTATCCCACTACTGCTGCTGTGCGGCAAGGCTGTACACGTCGCGTTGTGCCGTCCTCATGTTTGGTACCTGTCATCTGTGGCGTGCGCAAAATCTCCCGACACAAGACATTACCCCTTTGCTATGTAGTACGGAAAAATACTTCCTCTTTGGACGTAAATGTAAGGACGGGATAATATATCGACTATCATTCAAAAGGTTTCTATATTACCGACGAAATTGGCGCGATCTATGGACATGCAATTGAGATGCGTCCGAAGCCCGGAGCACACCAGGAAGATGGGGTATGATGGGGTGACAAATGCCACGCTCCGATCAAAGAATCAGCTACTACAACAGCAGCCACACGCGCATACAGTTGCAGGCTGCTGCTGCTAGGGGGCTGGACTGCTGCTGGGCGGCAGGATCGTAGCGTGGTGCTCTGTGCAAAAAGAGGGAAAGAAACGTGTACCCTCTACGAGAGCAGAAAATCCGGGTTTGCATCCAAATCTTACGTGCGTACGCGGGGATAAGGGATGCAGAAACCCAATCCCCGGGGATGTTGCGGAAACCCAGGGATTTGCCGTAAGTGTGCCCAAGGCCAAACAGTTTAAAAGGCTTGCCACGCGAGACACACTGCACGGATTGCGCCCAAACCTCCAGCAACGTGAGCCCGACGGTCGAATTGTGCCCAACCCACCCGACATCTGGGACAATAGTGCGAACACGAAGAGATGTGCCCGAAGGGGAAAACAAATCACAATTATTCATATACATATTAGTAGGCCGATAGACCAGCCAACTGCACGAGCGCCCAGTCTTTAGTCGGCATAGGACATTGAAGGCAATGAGCTGCGAGGTTGCAGAATACACGAAGGAGATAACTGGTTCTTCGGTCGTAGCTGGTCATTCTTGGCGTGGTAGGTTGGGGGTAGCAGTATCGCGGCGTGGAAGAAGATAGCGAGACAAGTTATGGATCGACTTTATCCATCTCGAGAAGAAAAAGGTCGGTCTCGCTCTCGTCGCAAGCATCATCTTCTTTACGACGTCTACTCCGAGCCCGCTGCGGGTTTGTCGGCAGGTCCACAGTTGACGGTGATAGACAAGTTGGGCGAAACTTCACAGGCAGCGGGCAGAGCGCAGAAAATCCGGGCCGAGTACATAAAAATATGTCAAGGCGGTATTGATCTTTTTATGCAGGCTGTTGTGCCGAGGGCCGAGAGGTCGACCGCCGGATTGCACCGTACTAACTTATTGTTTTGTAATTTCTTACCGTTTCTTGCGTTGCGGTGTGTGGTTTTGCATGTGATTTTCAGTTTTCGTGCAAAGATTGTGTCACCCTGTTAACCCTGGTGTAAGCGAGTGTTAACGGGAGTAGCCGACCTATACCCTAGATGAGGATACACACCCGGCAGCACGAGAGATCGGAGTATCACACACAGCCTGCAAAGACGAGTTTCGACGGAATCTTCGATCTCACAGCGGTAGCACTGCAGTGTATTTAAACATTCCATCACAAATACCTGCGTGTAGTTTGGACAAGGCACAACAGTTGTACCTTGCACGTTCGAGTGCGTACAACAGTACAGAGATTTCATGATAGAAAAATATAAGCAACTCGAAAGGCAGACCAGGTACGCTGAGACTTCTACAGCAGTATTAGGGAAACGTAGGGTGTCACTATACCGTTTTTCTAGCGAGCTTGGACCAGACTGCCTGTGTCGCACGCATATTACGGTGTAATATAGGCGTCGCGGACCGGTCGGTTCGCCTCATCCCACCGCATTATCTCACCTCTGCTTGCACCCCCAAGCTGGTACGTTCATATACGTACAGCAGTACGGAGATTTCGTGATACTGATATAAGCAACTCGCAAGGCAGAACAGGCAGGCTGAGGCTTTTACAGCAGTAGTAGGGAAACGTAGGGTGTCATTATACCGAATCTAATATAGAACGCCCCGTTTTTTCAGTGAGCTTGGACCAGACTGCCTGTATCGCACGCGTATTATTGTGCGGTATAGGCGTCGCGGACCGGTCGGTTTGCCCCAGCCCACCTCATTCTCTCCCGCCCGCTTGCCCCCCCAAGCCAAGGTTAGGTAACGAACGCAATAGGATGTCCACACAGACAGCTTTGCCCCGACGGGGAACGTAGGTCGCTCGGATCGGACAGCAGTAGCTGCAGTTCATCTTAGAGGGCAGGGTTCTCACGCATAGCAGACGGCAGGGGCTAATTTGAGGAGTCGCTGCTGCGGTGTCGCAAACTATAGCATGCGTATCGCTATTCGCCACAGAAAGCATAGGCGTACGAGCATAAACTCCCAGATGTATACATCGCGGACCGGTGAACTTGTACACAACATGTAGGTGCCGTGTGTTTTGGCAACGTACACTTCGTGAAACAGTAGTGAGTACGTCAACCAGCTGTCAGCTGCGCTGGGCAGGCCCCTACGTACGTGAAATATGACACCAGCGGCCACAGCACAAGCACGAGGGGGCTATACCCCTTCTCGCAAGCGGCATCTGTACCGAGCCCGCGGAGCGCTTTCTTCTGTTTGCGTAAATGGCAGTTGTGTGAGTGCGAGGGGCCCGTACCCCTCATCGGGCATGTAGCCAGTACCGACCCACGGAATCCTCATCCAGTCGCCCTCACGGTGAGTGTATGTCACCCAATATTCACGGCGTGTGTGTGGTGTTTGCGCAAAATGGAGCGCGAAATGAGTATTTATGAACCTGTCGCCCAGTTTTCTCAAACTGCAATTGTTCTAGTCCGAGAGGCCTGTACCCCTTCCCTCTCGCGTCGTCTGTACCGGCCCGCAGGACAATCATCAAGGTCTATAGCCCTTTTGCAGTATGGGCGCGTGGGGCCTGTACCCCTATTTCGGGCGTCATCTGTATCGACCCCGCGGGACGCTCTTCTAGTCGCTATCGAGTGCGAGGGGCCGGTATCATCTCGAGTATCGTCTGCATTCACCTCACGGGACGCTTGTTTCTGTTGGTAACCTACCAGCGCGTGAGTGCGTGGGGCCTGTACGTACCCCCTCCCGCGGCCGACGTCTGTGCCGGGACGCTCATCCACGTTGACAATATGTTGCTGATTGCGCGCGTGGGGCCTGCACCCCCCCTCGCGGACGTCGTCTGTACCGACCCCGCGGGACGCCCTGCCAGCCTTTGTCTGAGTGCGTGGGGCCTGTACCCCCTTTAGCGAGTGTCATCTGCACCAACCTCGCGGAACGCTTGTTTCAGTTGAGTACGTGTAGTTGCGTGAGCGCGTTGTGCCTGTACCCTCTCTCACGGTGTCGTCTGTACCGATCCGCGGAACGCTCATCCAGGTGCTTAATTTCGTCGCTGTTTGCGCGCGAGGGGCCTGTTCCCCCTCCCGCTGGTGTCGCCCATGGAACGCACTGCCAGCCGCTGTTTGAGTGCGTGGGCCCTGTAAGCCCTTTCGCGAGCGTGGTCTGTACCGACCTTGGGGACGCTCGTTTCAGTTTAGCACCTGCAGTCACGTGAGCCCGTAGAGCCTGTACCCCTGTAGTCTGTACCGACCCGTAGAACGCTCATCCAGGTTCACAATTTGTTGCTGATTGCGTGCGAGGGCCCTGTACGCCGTCCCGCGGACGTCGTCTGTATCGACCCCGCGGGACGCTCTCCCAGCCGCTGTTGGAGTGCATGGGGCCCACAGCCTCTTTCGCGAGTGTTGTCCGTATCGACCCCGAGGGACGCTCGTTTTTGTTTGTCCCCTGCAAGGCGGGTGAGTGCGTGAGGTATGTACCCCCTCGCGCGGTGTCGTTTGTGCCATCCGCGGGACGTTCATCTAGGTTCACAACGTGTTGTTGCTTGCGCGCGTGGGGCCTGTACCCTCTTCCGCGGGTGTCGTCTGTATCGACCCCGCGGGACGACCTGCCAGCCGCTGTTCCAGCGCGTGGGGCCTGCACCCCATTCCGCGTGTCTTGTCTCTACCGACCCCGCGGGATGTTCGTGCGGTATCGCCACTCGTTGCCGATTGTACGCGAGGGGCCTGTACCCCTTCCGGCGGGCATCGTCTGTTGCTACCTCGCGGTACGCCAGGTTCCGCCGTCGTCTGATTGGGAAGGGGCCGTACCTCCTTCTGCAATGCCGTATGTGCCCACTCCGCGGGACGCTCGTTCAGGGTTATCAGTTGGCGCTGCTTGCGCACGGGAGGCCTGCACCCCTTCCAGCGGGCGTCGTCGGCACCTACCCCTTCCGCGAGTGCTGTCTTCATCGGCCTCACGGGTTTCTTTTCCAGGTTACCCACCTGCAGTCGTTGGAGGGCGTGGGCCTGTACCCCTTCCTTCGGGCATCGTCTGTACTGATCCCGTGGGACGCGCGTTCCGCCGCCGCGTGAGTGTGCCGGGCCTGTACCTCGTTCCCGCATGAGTCGTCCGTATCGACCGCGCGGGGACGCGGGAAGCTCATTCGATTGCACAACCTACACAAGCACGAGCACGTGAGGCCTGTACCTCGTGCCGTGCGTGTCGCCCGTGCCGTCCCTCGGGATCATTGTCCAGACACTACGTGAGTAGTTACACCGTAAGCCAGTTGTCAGATTCGGCCGCCGCAGAGCTGCTGACCACCCGGCCGGGCGGTCGAACGTTGGCTCGAACGTGCTAGTTTGTGTAGAAGACAAGAGCCCCTACGGCATTTGTACTGGGTCAGTGCAACCCGCGCCTTTGTTCAATACCGTAGGCAAGGGGAGAACAGAGGGTCAGAGGCCCGTGCTATGTCTGTGGTTCACGTTTGTAGCACAGCAGAAGGCAAAGGGCCCTCAGTCCGCGCTAGGAGCGAGTCGGCAGTATCGAGCGCGCTGGAAACTCGCAACGATCGCATGTTCCCTGTCGCTGTACCATTCACGACATAGCCTCCGCGGTACCATCGTCCATAATGAAGGACGCCATCCAAACAGTACGTGCCTGAATACGTGCATATGGCACGACTGAAACAGTGGCCGTTCGGCGCCGTGGCGAAGTTAAACGCACCGAACGCGTGCTACGATAGGGGTGCACCACATTGTTTGTTAAGTTCCTCGCTTGAGGAACTTAAGACCTACCTAAAAAATCTGATTTAGAGAAAGAAAATAAAAGTTTAACTTCTGACCCAATGCGAAATTCCATGCCCAAAGTTTACAACGAGAATCGTGCGAAACCTAACCTATTTCCGATCATTTGGTGTTAAAGCCGCGTCATTCAGATCAAAATTTAGACGAAAAGTGATACCTCTATCTTAGCATGCATCACCATTCGCTAGTAGCCCCAGACACGTTCGCTCCGGTCGAATCGCAAACGGGTAGCGGGTCAGCACGCGTGCGGCTTCTTGGTGGAGAGTCGCTCAGTCGACCTCGAACCGAACTCGGATTACAGAACTATTAGGCATGAAGAGTTTAAGTTAATATTCGGTGAAGAAATCTCAATGTACGCGGGAGACGGCTCTGCTGCAAACGCTAGCAGGGCATTGCCACGACCCTGGCGAGACAGTACTGCGGAGTCGTGGGCGCCGTGGCTAAAACTTCGGGCAGAGCTTATGGTAGCCCTTCCTGTCACCGCGGCTAGAGCTCCGGGAGGGCTGTGGTAGCCCTTCCCGTCGATGCCATGCAAATACAGTGGTACCACGGTAACCTACAAGTGTTCCGTGCTAGAGGCGATTCTACCACGATAGTCGCAAGAGAGGTGCTGGCGAAGGTAGTCCCGTTAGGGGCGCACCGGGACCGTGCACTACAGCATTGCACCCGTCGAAGCGCCGCTGAGCATTTTTCTGTTGTGCGGGGAAACCTAGATGGGGGCAGAAGAACGGTCTAAAGACCTGGAAGGCAGCCGCGCACGAAACCTTGCAATACGCGCGTCAACAGGGGGCGAACATAACGAATGAGGTCTCGGCAATCAACTACATGTTTGGCGATGCCGAGCAGAAATATCCATGGACGCATGAACTCAGAGAATGACTCAGACCAGGTGTCCCAGTAACTAGACGCCGACGCGCCGCCCCCCCAAGTGTTGGCCACACTCTTCTATGCAGGTAGAGAAACGGCTAGTAGCCGAGTGTCTTTCGACCGGTCAGGGTCGCCGGTATACTGGGGCCTGAGATCGGCCGCGGTCGAACCCGAAATATGTAGCACTCGCACCTAGTGAACAGATCCGGGAACCATAGACCATAGGCCGGAACAGGTAATCGTCGCGTTGGGTGTTGACACTCTTCCTCGTGCGCAAATTAAAGGATGTGGCCGTCCGCCACAAAGAACTATTACTAATCTTCACGGCGAACGAGACGATCTTGGCTCGAAACGTGCGTACAACGACTCGGCTTGCCCCCTCCGTCCCAGTATATCCGCACAGTTTGTGCTTGGTGCAACCACAGGAATAGGGCTCAACTGGACAAGAGGCACGGAGGAACAAGTGCGCCGGGTAGAGACACGAACGGCAGCGCCGGTTGGTGGAGCGCGCAGATGCGTTACGCGTCAGGTAGAACCGCATAACAATGTCGACATGTTGTGACTAACAGGCCGATGGCATCCCTGGTGCACTCGTCGTATACATGTGTCGCACATCGCACAACCAGCGCAATATAATCTACTTCGCAGCACATGTGCACGCAGGTTGGGACGCGTCAACGTTACATTGAGCGCTACGTGTTGCGCGAAAAGGAATACACAGAGCCGACGAACTATAGCACAGCAAAGTGCAGGGCAGTTTTGGGTAGCGGCTTCCTTGGTACCGACGGGAGGATATACCAATTGTTGCGGGCATGGAAGCAGGAGCCCACGATCGTCACGCGGGTTGGGAACTCGCATCGCCTAAGATTTAGCTCCTGTGCTGCCCCGGTTCAGACTGCCGGACATTCGAGTTCGCCCCGAATCCTGCCGGAATCAAACTGCGTGTCGTGTTTTTGGCCAAGCGCAGGTGCGGCACGAGAACGGGGATACATTTTTTCTTAGCTCAGGTGCGGCTCAAGGCGGCGAAGACAGGTTGTAAGAGAGTGGGTGTACACGATCGCTCGAACCTTGCCCGCGAACGAGGTGGAGACCCAGAGGGACATCGGTCGGTGCGGTCGACAGGGCTGCCGGAATTACTCCACGCACATCCTCAGCTCCTAGCGGTGCACCGTTCACGGCCATGTCATAGTTGCCCAGACGTAGAAGGTTCAAAGCGGACGGAAACGGCAAAATAACGTTGCAGCCAAAGTTTGGAAGCCGTGACTAATATCGAATATGCTACGAGTTGCACTCCAATTGAAAACAAAAATCGAAGCTGTCGCTAGTTGTACATTGCGACGTGACATGTATCGAGGTGAAGAACATTCCTCCCCCACCGCACTTGCGAATACAGAGTAGAATAGAAAGCGCACAGGTCCGGTTACCCTCGTTCCGGTAGTCATATGGGTGGCACGTTGTTGCACATATGGTAGATGGATATTCGCCACATGGTCTGGGCTCCCGTTGGCGTATTCCTGGTAGAATCAGCGTCGGTTTTGTGGGCGTATGTGGACGGGCGTTTCACCCCTCCTTTTCGCCTGACGCATCGCGAGCTCACTTTCTTTGAGGGGTAGATAAGCGTCGCGTCTCGGTAACAGGGCGGATTCGAAGTCCGCACTGACGCCGTTGATGGTGTCGAAGACCGACTAGCAAACTCCGCGGCGCCGGGGGGAAGGAGGGGGGCGGGGTCCGGTGTGAAAGTCGTCTAAGCGCAACTGGACCTCCTCGCTAGGCACCCGCGTCTTCAGCGGGTTTGTCCTTGACGGCCAGGCCTCCGTCTCGGGGGTAGAAACCTTTCTCGTGGATGGAAGCGATGGAAGGGTTGAGACTCATCATCGATAGTTGCGGTAGATACCCGGCACAGCACGCATGACGTTGGGGAAGAATCAGAAGGGCCGCCATGTTGGCGGCGTAAGATGTGCAACCGTGCACCGCAGCGCCCAGCTAGATGGTAGTAAGTGGCGAGTGTCTGACGTTTGTGCGGGGGGCTTCGGGAGGATCTTACTCCGCCTCCGTGTGCACTCGCAAATAGATGGTAGATCGGGTTAGCGCATTAGTTGTAATCGAGAAGGACGGTTTATGGCCTGGCCGGTCTTGTGGTGTGATATATTGATTTGCCCTGCAGGGGAAGGTGCGGGGAATGAGTTTCGGGTTGGCCTGTCTCATAAATATTCGTGGGGTTTTCGTAGTAGTAGTAGTAACTTACGAGGACCTCACGACCGCCCCAGGTGTAGTTGGAGAATTTCCACAACACTGGCAGGCTTTCTCGGCACGACGGCAAGGGCGCCTTGTCTGCGGTAAAACAAACTAACGCGCACATTATTGAGCTACAAGTAACTCTAGGTTTCTAACGGAAACCAGCATTTGTGAGGCGGTTGAATTGTATATAATGTGATTAGGCCAACAGACGAGCACGCCGCACGAACGTGCAGTCTCCAGTCGGTATAAGACAGTAAAGGCAACGATCTACGACGTGGTGGGATTCATGACGGAGAGAACTGGTTCTTCGGCCGCGGTTGGTCGTTCTTGGAGTGATTGATTGTGGGTAGCGTTATCCAGCCGTGGTAGAAGACTGCGAGAGAAGTTTTCGATCAACTTTCCCACCCGCCCGCCTGGTCACACATGAGAGGGGGGGGGGTCAGGTTCCATCAAGTCGGTGCGATATCCATCTGTCTTGTTTGTAGTGAGTGAGTTGGTATTGATTGTGATATACTACTTTGCCCCGAGGGGGAAGGAGCGGGACACAAAGTTCGGGTTGGCCTGTCTCATAAATCTCCGTGGGATTTTCGGACTGGTAGTAATTAACGATGACCTCACGGCCGGCCCAGGTGTGGTTGGGTAGTTGCCCCAAAACTGGCGGACTTCCTTGGCACGACGGCGAGTGTGCCCTGTTTTCGGTAAAAACAAATAACGCGGGATTTCTTGAGCTATAACACATGAAAATACTGTAGGTTTCCGCAGTTTTCCGCCGGAAACCGGCGTTTGTGTGGCGGAACGAATTACGAAAGACGGAATACAAGGTAGTATCGTGTAGAGGGATTACGCACGGGGCCAGTACCCACTCGGCTTAGGGCAGAGGAGACATCGAACCACGAGCACCTACGAGCAGCCGAAGGAGAGAGCTGGCTCATCAGTCGTAACTCATCCCGTGACCGAAATTGAAATTTTTGTTTCGTATGCTACACGACAGTGAGACTAGCCAATTCGTTCGGGTTCAATTGGTTGTAGAGTGTAAATATGCACTGAAGTAGTACTACCATGTGCGCACGTGGGCGGCCCCTCCCAGAACTTCAACCGTGTTTGTGTACGGCAGTCTTTCACCCATGGTGGCCATCCGCCGCTAGAACGCGCGAATGTGCGCGCCTCGGCATGACGGTAACGGGACATCCAAGACACATACATACTTGGCAAAACAAGGGCTGGCGACGCAACGAAGGACGAGAGCACGGAGGTGTGGCGACAAACGCGAACAAACACAGCAGTAGCACTAGTGGCCCACCACAGCACAGCCGAGAGGGCCTTCCCGGCCTTGGTGTGGTGGCAGCCACATCTATTTCGTGTCTGTGCCCGACAGTTTTGCGTGGTGATTTATGTGGAGCGTTTGGAGGAGGAGGTCATATCGATGTGTGAGGAGGGTAGGGTGCTGAGGCAATAGAAACTGGCTTGCTGCTTGCAGGCATTAAGGTTACACTTCAACCAAAGAGCCCCCCTCGCAGAAATTACGACGCGGGGTGTTGTAGTTTGGAATCGTTCGGGTTCAATCATCGGCTATAGAAGTCGAACGATCCCGGGATCGTTCGGGTTCAATCATCGGCAATAAAAGCCGAACGGTCATAAACCACAACACAGGGCGTCATAAATCCTGCGAGGGGGACTCCTTGGTTGAAGTCGATCCCATGCCGTGCAAGTTGCAAGCCAGTTCTCATTGCCTCTCACACCCCCAACCCTCCCCAATCAACGATATCAAGTCTTCCTGCAAACGCTCTACATCAATAACCGTCCGGCCCTTTATGGTACAGAATCGAGAGATAGAGTGCACCATAGAAATGCCGGGAGGGCCCTATCTGCCTCGCTGTGGTGGCCTACTACCACTGCTGCTGTGTCTTGCTCATATTTGTTAATAAACACCCGTGCTCTCGCCTTTGTTTGTCTGTGCGTCGCCACACGCTCACCCTCGTTTTTCCCATAACGCAGGTGTCTCGCGTTTCCCATTACCGTCATGCCCAGGAACGCACATTCAGATGTCCTAGCTCGGCAGCTGGCAAATGCCAAGTGAAAGCCTGCTGTGCAGCAGCACGGGAAAGATGAAGTCATTCGAGGCGCCGCGAATGTCCGCACACAGTACTTCGCCACCACATCTGAGTGTTGCCCACAAAACGAACGCCGTCTGTCACCAGTTTGTAGGATACAACATCTCGATCTACTTAAATGGCGCATCGATCTGTGCTGTGTTCGGTAAGGACTCGCGTGACCGCGGGCCCGGTAGTATTAGGTCCGAGTACTTCCTTTCGTAGGCTCGGAGTGCGTTTGTCTACAATGTAAAAGTTCGTTTGTTTTCACATGAGGAAGTGCCATGCCATCGGCCATGGCCATACCCGTTCGTATATCGAAAGCTCACAAGAAACACCAATAGTGACAATGGAACTCCCTGAATGTATCCAACTATTATATGTACGGTAAAATGCCCAATGATACCACCACAGCGGTACAGCACACGCCAAAACCCTATATCGGCCTATCAACCACAAGTTGGCTCAGACAGAGTAGCTTCGATACGCATAGCTGTCCGTACGTTGAGCAATGGTCAAGTCCAACACACCCCGGTCAGTTTCACCACGACCTAAGATCTATCATGTTTACTGCCTTTGAACAGCGGCTGCTCAGCAGCCGCGTCACCAGTGCATCTTCAAGCAAAGAACACACCAAGCGCCACACCTCCAGTTGTGCATGCAACTTGTTGCAACCCAGACCACAAAAGGGTTGTGTATTCCGATTCAATATCCGCCCGTTAAACGGAACCATAACCCGGACATGCTTTGTCCGCACACCCTCGGCGATGAATCGCCAGCTGTGACTGCGTCAGTCACCATCAGCACTCTACACCAAAACTCCGAGTCAGAACAACGAGAAATTCAAAATTTCGATAGAACCAAAATCAGCAACTCAGAATCCGGGACTCCCCCCCAAGCACAATATGACCACAATACGCAGCCCATACCGCTGCACGAGCGCCCGCTATATCTCCGCCTTCAACGGAAACGACTTGACCTCTTTTCGCAGCTCGGCCGACGCGACAAGGAACACGCGCGACACCAGTTCCCAGGCACTCTCCGCCCCTTCCAGTCCTTCCCAGACCACCTTGACGACGACGGCGTGTCCGCTTCGCACCCGCTCGATAGCCGAGATGCTCCGGATGTTGCACTCGCCCTGGTCTTTCAATTGCTGGAAAACGTTGAGGAGCTCGCCCGTAATCTCGAGCTGGTCGTCGGCGTATAACCGCATCCTCGCCTGTGACCAAGTGTTCCGCCGCTTACACATGTTCTTGGTCGTTTTTGTCAACACACCTTGGTCCGGTCCAAGTGCTCATGAGCTGACGGTGCTTGCCCTTCTTGGACACTCGAGCCACCATGAAGTAATCCCCTCTCGTGAAATGCTACAGCATCTTTCCGCGACTGCTGCGCGTTCGGTGGGGGCGACGATCGACGTCGATGCCCTGCAGCACCACCACTACCAAGGACTGATTCTACGATAACCCCCGCCCAAACCAGCGATATTTTTTAACGAATGTTTCATGGCTCGAAGCAAGGAAGGATACTATTGAAAGAACAGTATCCATATATTTCCTTGTGTGCATACGTCTAACGATTGATGACATCGGGGTGTCGAGGGATACCATGTTTCGGGAGATACGACAGGGACCTGGTTTTGAAACCGGTTATTTCATAAAGGAAGAGTTGGGGTGGCTGCCGTAGAACGACTCCAAGAGATCCTACTAGGTGTCCACCAGAGAAGCCACCAGCTGGTTAGGACATTTTTGTCGTCGATTGGGCCACGCTGAAAACCCTCGTCGTCCCCCTCGACGAGAGCAGTAAAAGTCGTACGCGGCTCACGTCTCATCATGACGTGGTAAGGGGTCGTCTGAAGCCTCTTCCGCCACTGACGTATTCAATGCCCATTGCACGGCCGGTTGTACCACAACCGAGTCGCTGAGCGACCGCCCACCTTCGTTGAGCATCGCGTTCGCCCCACGGATCACTTCACGCATCATGTTCTGGACCGTCCCGTTGATCCATGGGCTGTTGGCCACTGAGAACCAGCGATCAACACCCAGTGCTTTCGCAGGCTTGCGCATGACACGATTACGGAAATGAGTCGCGTTGTCACTCACCCAAGTGCTTGGCGGCCCAATCGTGGCGCACCATTGAAGAAGTTCTTCCACTGTGCCGTTCGCCGTACACGCTCTGGACGGTCGCAGCCATATATTTCCACTTACGCCCTCGAAAATGACCAGCACACACTGAAATCCATCCGCAGCGTCAACCCCGACATCCACCGCGTTCACCCCCATGTAGAGATAGTCGAAACGCACAACAGCGTTCGGGTTCCGCCCATGAGGGTCTCTTCCAATGTACGGGGCGCTAGCGCCGCCGCCTTGGTGTCCGCCTAGTACAGGCAAAGCCAAGTCAATTCCCGCATATCACAAGCCATACCCTCCCATACGCACTTCCACTCGAGCCGAGCCATCGTTGCATCAACCCCGCGGTGTCCGGCCCCCTCCTGGCGATGGCACACCGCCAGGAGTAGCTTCTTCAGAGCCTCGGCCTCGACCGGGACCCAGACCACACGGTGGCCATGGTACTCTACCCGGTACAGCCCTTCTGAATCTTGAAAATCCACCCCCAACGCCATTTCCAGGGTCGGCCCGTTCCCCGCATCGGCCGCCTGCACGCTGCGCACAACCTCCTTCGTCGGAAACCTCTCGCTCCGAGTGAAAAGCGCTTCCTCGCACTTGACGCTCGCGTGCACGCACACCAGACCTTCTGGACGCGTCACCCAACGCGACAGCACTTCTCCCCCCCTCAGATCTCGTCTTCAGGGATGCGCACGACATTGTAAGAGAACTGTCGGGGAAACACACGACATCTTTGTACACATTGTGCCATCGATCTGGATGTGGGCGCTCCGTTGACACCAAAGATATGTGCGAGGTGACCAAGGCTACGGTAAGGGGGTCACGTTTGGGGCATTTTTTTGCAGTGGATGCGGGTCATTTACGCTCGTGACCCCTCAGTTCGTTTGCGGAGTTAAGATTTCACGCCGTTACGAGTGCGCAATGGGATGGCAAGCTACGCGGCGGCAACAAAAACCGCTAAAACATTTTCTCCAGTGAGGTACTGAATCGCTCGTGCGAGTGGCTCGTACCTGGTAGGGAAAAGAGGGGTACCCCCCTTTACGGTAGTCTTAGTCAAGTTCCGACGATCACAGTGGAGCCGTTCTACGGTAGCCCCCCCAACGTTTCTCTAAAAAAATATCCGGTTTTTGAAACCACCTCCCGGCCGTATACCCTGAAATACATTGCCCCTTGTCGCGGCTACGTCATTGTTCTATAGACCTTTGCAGGCATGAAAATATTTGAGGATGTTTTTTTCATGGCACCCTTCCTCGTGTCTACTACCAGCCATGAAATGTTCGTTAAAGAAAATCGCAAGTTTTGGGGGGGCTATCGTAAAATCGGCCAGTAAAACGCCCCCCTATCCCACGACGGGTATGGCAGCCGCGTAAACGATTTCGCGATCGCGAAGCTCTCCTTGTCCACAGTTGCCCATCGCTTCTCCTGCGAACCCCTAAATGGTCGACTCAGATATCCCGGCCGCTCATGGAACATGTCCGCGACTGTAACACTCAGAAACCCCGACCGTCGGAATCTGGGTGATACAACCTCCCGAAACTTGTAACTGGCATCAGAGAACATTAGCACAGGTAATCCTGGCTGTAGGGGCTCAGAGGCACCGCTTCACTCACCGGTTATCGCACAGTATTCCACACCGCCGCACGCTCGTCCGTCCAATCGCTGCTGTATATAACACAGCGCAAGGCTACGCGCTTTAGTGCGCCTTGCTTTGTACAGGAACTCCGCGAAAATACCCCGTAACGGCTCCTCTAGCTCCGGGAGCCCAGGAAAAGACGGCTGCATTCAGCTGACGACTTCAAGGAACTGCATGAGCTCGCCGGCGGTTTCCGACCGACGCAACTGGCTCAGACCCTGGGTGCGCTCGGGATCGTCGGTCACCGTCTGTCCGGAGAGGGTTGCCCATCACTGCTTGATTTCGTTTTTGAAGAAAACGGCCTCATAGGCTGCAGCAAAGATTCCCACGCTCGAGAAGGCGATCCAAATCGCCAACAGCCGTTCCAACAGAGTATGAGGCGTCTTTCCCCCGATCACGACGTCGACCACCCGCACCAAACAAATCTTATCGGTTTCCCCCCTCAAAACATCCAATATTTTCGCCTGAAAGTATTCGGTAACATTCGACATCCCCAGGCGAAACACGACGGTGCGTGACTCACCTCTCCGGAGTGACATGGTACACATGTTCTGGGCACCCTCACGCAGCGGGACCTGCCAGTAGCCTTGCATCATATCTAGCGTGCACCATGCGGACGCGCCCGCGAACGGAGATGCTTCGTCTTCCAGGTTGGCATGGACATGGCCAACGGCTCGATCGTGTTGTTGACGGCGCGATAGTCCGTGACCAAGAGGAAAGAGTTGGATCTCTTGGGAAAGGCTATAACCACGCTTGCGTAAATTGCCACCATTCCGTCTCTTTCGAAGTTGGCCATGTGTTCATGCACCCCAGACCGCTTTGGCTCGGGGGGTGCACGACGGTTTGCCCGAACCTCCCTCGTACCTGGCCGAGGCCGTACCGTCATGGTCTCCACGCGCAAAGGTGGATCGCCCAACACTTCCCGACGGAAGACGTCAAGCTTGGTGCAGGCCGATATCGCGCAACATCTTGGCACATTCCGGCGGTAAGCCATGGTCAGCAGCGTCATCGACCGCCATCTCCAACGAACCCATACGATCCTCCATCCCCGCCTCGAAATCCTGGTACAGCATGGGTCGTTAAGATGGCGGTGTGAGTGTGACCTCATCTTCCACGTCACCTGACGCGTCGCCGCCCGGTCCTAACGCCGTCACAGCCATCGCCGCCCACAGCACAGCACCAGCTTTGGGCTCGCCCACAGATAGAGCTGTGAACGCCATCTAAGCGTTATCTTGACACCAGTGTGCCTTTAGCACGGATGTCTTGATATGCGCAATGACGTTGATGCCGACTTTCTCCCTCAACGTCTTCTGCCCGATGATAACCACGTCGCCCTCCCCAGGGAGCACGATAAACGGCATTGTGAACCGGACTGGTCCCCAAGGAGTTTCGATGGTTAAGTGGGGCGGACACGATTGCGTCTCATTATTACACTATTAGCCTAACGACATCACCTCACGCGCATGCCTGACGAACGCCTGCGTCAACGCGGTTCGGGCCATCCCCAGCTGCCCCTGTAGGGTCTTCACCAGCTCCCCCAGACATTGCTGTAATGCCCGAGCCAAAGTCTTTGGGATCTTTGACCTCGATAGCCGGGAAAACATGGGGAACCGCAAGATGCCCCGCGTTATGCTTCGTCAGGGCCTCCAAGTGCGGTTTAGTCTCTACCATATCCACGCTTGTATCATTTACGCCGATCAGGTTGTAAAACGGAGACACCCGCGTATGAAATAGGGCTGGAATCATCACTCGACTGCGGCGACGCGGGTGACGGTAGCTGCACCGGAACGGCGTGAAAAACTGGTGCTACATTATGTGACTCAGAGCGTTTGGAAACATGGTGCTGCACCGTCTCGGTACGCCCGTTATCTACTGGCGGCGCCATCCGCTCTCACGGCACGCGAACGCACACGTTGTCGTCGTTCTCCGCAGACACTTCAGGGAGAAGCGTGTTCGGTCTGTGAAACCACCTCTTTAGAGGCGGTCTGGTACCCATTAGCTCGAGGGGTGGCAGGCGCAGGGGACATCCCGGTTGTTTCTCCCTGGGTATGCCGAGCGCGACCGCTTGTGGAATGCTGCTGCTGTATGAGGATCTGGCCGTGGCTCTGGCCATGGACGACTTTCCTCGCTTTCCCTTGCTGGCTTTGGGGGCAGTCCCGCTGCTCGTGACCTTGCTTGCCACACAGCACTCTTTGTTGTCGTACCGATGGTTCCGCTCTGATGTTGCTCCAGCAGCTTGGCACTCGCACGTGAGCGGTGCTCGTCGGCAGCATATCCCTGCGGCTTGGCCACCGCAGCAGTCATCGACTTATCGTCACGCCGTTTTTCTCTTCGTTGACGTTCAGCACCATTGGTCTCAATTACATTCTGGTCCCGTTGCTGCTTGGCAATAATGTTGAACAACGCGTCAGGGTCATGCGTTACGAGATCGAAACGCATTTTTTCTCACCTTGCGGCGGAACCCAAGTGGCTCAATTACCGCCGCCATCGCCTCCCCAAACACCTTGCCATGCTTTTGCGTGTACTGCTGACCGCCGGGCTTCACAACCTCCGTGAGCCCGCTGTCAACAAGGTATTTCCGCATAATATGTTTTCGCATGACCACCCTGCTATTTACCGGAGCGCTCGCATCCATATTCAGCTCAAGGAATATCTGGCGGCAAAAATCCGCGTCATTTCTCTGCTGCATATCAAAGCCGGAAAAATCTTTGAGCCCTTGCCTTAGCCCCTTCTCGGAGAGATCGACTTAGGGCTTGCCACCGTAGAACTCATCAGCCATCAATGTTGGGTCGCCGAGTATACCAGCTGACGGCTCCTCGCGAGCACCCGGTCTCCTCCATGTTGTTATGGATATGCATCTGCCACTCGTACTCAGAGTACGCAACAAGAAATTCGCGCATATATTCCAAGGTAACAACAACACTACCCAGCCTAGGTGGCCTGTCTCCTCCTATCGCCACCTTGGCTTCGAGTCTCAGCCGGCCGCCGGTTCGGCTCCAAACCTCGGGTTGTCTCAACATGCAAAATGGATTCCGCCAGCTCCCTGCGATCGCGCTCAACTTTTCGCTGTAGTGTACGGTCTTCCATTGCACTCGGTCGGTGTCCAGCACCAACAGGCAATACACTGCTTTCCACCCTCGGAAAAGTTGGTCAGGGTTTGGGCAGTAAAAAGTACCTACCCAATTCAATTGAATTGTACCGACTCGCTTGACCACAGACCTGGTGGTATCAGCTCCGAGTGACTTGCCCTCGTGTGCTCGGAATGCGTTTGTCCACAAAGTAATAGTTCGTTCGTTTTCACAAGGGAAAGTGCCATGACATTGGCCCTATCTCTTCCCGTTCGTATCTGAGGAGCTTACGTGATAACGCCAACATCGAAAGTGGAACTCCCTGACAAAATGTATCCAACCTAGCTAATCCAACCATTCTATCAACGGTAATATTCCTAATGACTCACACGGTGCTGTACAACGTCTACATATCATACGACTACACAGGAACCCTGTGTCTACCTAGTACACATCTTCTTACAGCAAAATTGACGTGGATACCATAGTGGTGCACACGGTTTATCTTTGCCACCACCGACCGCCACCTTCGTGCTTTGAATACCCGTGATAATAGAGGCGTTTCTAACACGTCTCTGGGTTCTTTGCTCCAAATTACATCTAGGGTTGTGGTAGAGCAAATAGAGTGTATCACGCTTTTCAGGTACGATAGAAAAAATGCCTGTGATGTATTTATTTGTCAAAACCAAGAGTACGCGCGGTAATGTGGTCGGGTCAGCAAAATGCGGTCTGGTCGGGCACGGGTCGGGGCGGGAACGCCAATCCCGAATGTGTTTTAATCACGACCGCGACTTCCCGACCCCTTCCATACCTCTGTCTCGGTACCCCACCGTCTACCGTTCCGAGGTACGGCATCTCGTCCACGTCCCGACCGTTTCCCGTCCCGCCGTCATGTGTATTCCCGAGTTTGCCCGTCCCGCCGTCCGCCCAGTCGTTCCCATCCCATCCCGACGTTGGCACGTCATTTCTCTCATAACGAAACTCACTTAGTTGGCCGATGTTCCCATCCTATATACTATCGGTTGCATCTTTTTTCCGCAATATGACTAGACTAGACTAGAAATGCAACTGGAATATTGAACTTTGGACTACTACTCAACTTTGGATACAACAGCTGCACCTGTAGCCTATTATCTAGGTATGTAGAGGAGATTGTATGTCCGTTTAATTTTGTGAGCTTCATTACCCCCCCCCCCCCCCCTGCCCCGCCTTTTCGTAGTTTTTTCATAAGCTTCAGCTATTTTGAGTCGATAAATATAGTAGTCTAATGCTTGAAACGTGTTTTATAGAATAAAAATATCGAAAATGTTGTGGATACAGTCTACTCTATAGTTTATAGAACAATAGGCGACGAAATTTCGTTTTTAGCAAATAAATCGACGAAAACACTCCGTATCATTTTCCTCTTTCCAACCGTTGTATCCAGCCCGCGTCCTCGATCACGTTCCCAACCATTCTGGATTGCGTGTCCCGGCCATGACCCGACTTCGTTCCCAACCGATTCTCGACTATGTTCCCGGCCCATTTCCTGACTATGTCCTCGACCGATTCTCCCACTATGTATCCGACCGACCTGTTCCCGACCGGTTCCATGATCCCATCCCGCCCCGCTCCGCCAAGAAATCGTGGATTTCCGTCCCCGCCCGTCAACGATTTTTTTTTCCCCGCTATCCCGTCCCATTCCCGTCCCGCGGTAAGAAAACGGGAACCTTTCCCTGTACCGTCGTTCGGTCAGACCTATGTCGACCAACCTTCCACCACCAATGGGTAATTTTCACTTACACAGACGCCAAATGGATGCATGGCAATCAAACCAACGTCCTCGGCAGATTCATTTTTCACATTTCTCCCTTGAACCCCCCTTATTTATGCATAACCTACCATTCGTCCACCGCGCTCGAGAAGGGTGGCAATGAAGAGCGTGACAGATGCCTCCAAAAGGTCAATTTCCTAACCGCATTAAGCTACGGCGTTCGCAGCTTGTTATTATAGTAAACGATGGAACGATAGAGTTATGGTCTATTGGAGCGTTGATGGCAACGTGTTGTGGTGAATGTTGCGCATATAGACTATATCGATATCACGGCATCGGAACTTGAAAAGGCAGCAACCCCTAATTGAACCTATTTGACCGTTGCGCGTCGGCCAGTGTGAGGTAGCTCGGAGACTCAGAGTTCTCCGTCGGGCTCTACCCTTTTGACGTGGATAGAGCATGGTAACCCGTCGTACAGTATGTAATACATAGAAAGGTACGGCTATATCCGGACCCTAACCTATCCATCGCAGTAACCTCGGCGCGTCTCTTCTTTCGATGTAGGAATGTTCCCCCCTTTTTCGGCGCGTCTTTCGTTGCGATGTGGCCCGTTTGTTTCGGAGACGCGGACGATTCCGACCCTTTCTTCAGGGGGTATAGGATATGCGATACACATGGTTGAGTTATCATTGTTTCAAAACAAATGCATAAGCCTTTTTCAACGCGTTTTGTCGTTGCGTGCCGGGCCGTGTCAGGTAGGTTGGAGAGTTAGTGTTCTATGTTGAGCGACCCCGTTGTTTCGGATATAGGATGCTAATAACCCGTCGTACAGGATGTACCATATCTAACGATGTTATATAGCAAGAATAGGCGCGGCTCTTGAGTCGATGTAAACAAGTTATCCCGCATTTTATGCAACTCTCTTTTCGATGCATGACCCTTTCGTTTAGGAGGCGCGAAAGCTTCCAACCCGCCTTGCAAGGGCTATAGGACATACATCGCTCAGTTGTTATGGTCTCGAAATAAACAATGCAAGCTAAGCAATAGCGTGGTCTCTAGTCTATATATGACCCGTGCAACAAATGCTCGTACGGCGTCTAGTGTATATTATATGTACGGGTACTGGCATGGTATCAAACAGCCTGCCTGGCGGGACGTAATGGCAAGTCACCGTAGTTGACATGTATTTCACGCGCAAGGTACGCAGCCTGATCTATAGAGCCCCGTTTGTGTCGCAGGGGTTGCAAGGATCTGCACGAGTCGTACGGCTTACGTGCTATGCATATACATGTACGGATATGATCTGCAATTTTTACGTTCCGTTTGCTCGGAATAAAAGGAAATTGTCCTGGCATGATTGACGTAGTGAGATGGTATCAAAATCGACACGTTATCCACGTGCAACAAACACGCAGTGTGTCATGGTCTCGCAATTCAACAAGTATGCACTCACCTCTCGGCCTCATTATCCAATTGAAAACTCGACGCCCCTCCGGAGCAGGGGACAGCAGCGACAAGCCAGACAAAGATATGAATCACTTCTCGAAAATGGATCCACCGACTGCCACAACCCAACAAGCTACTATTATTTAGAGCTTCCCTTGCTTTTCGCCTTTAGTACGACCTCGTTGCTCTACTGTACCTTGCTTAATGTCGCGTAATGTGTATTTTTGCTTTGCTTCCAAGTTTTTTGGCAAAGAGCCATGATGAGTGCGATTTTGTTGTTTTCCTTTGGGCGAACTTGTTGCTTCACAACCACACATGTTTGACACATTATATATGTTTCATCTATAGACTAGTCTAGACTATATATATAGACTATATAGACCTATAGATATTCTGATACATACCTGCTACCAACTGCTTGTATCAACCTGGTGTCTTGTACATACCATTTATGGTATCAATACCTGCTAAAAAGCAAATCATCAACATTCAAGCACGAGATCAACATGTTCATCCGTACACACCAGGTGATGCCCTGGTCAATTCGCTGGACATCCCCTATTTTATCGTACATATAGACCTATATAGTCTAGTAGTTCTTCTACGCGAGCTAAACGGTCGTAGTAGCCTAGCTGTGACTCCTGCCTCCTACATACTAGTCTAATCACGAGCAAGCTCCACGATTTAAAACCCTGTTTGGATGCGGTCAGACGTGGATGAAAGGTATGAGAAAGGGTTACTATAGCCGCCCTCGCGGCCGAAATAAGATGAGGGTTGGTGGTGTGCTCGTACCAAACGTCGATGCTCACACGCATACCAACACACCCCAACGTAAACACTAACGTATAGATTACACACAAAGGATGAATGCATAGTCTAATCCGATTTAATTTTGACACCCTGTCGGCCAACGTTGTTGGAATTTGGCTCAAGCAACTGCACAAAGATGGTCGTTAAATAGAGAGTGACTTCGTTGCTTTGCTCCACTGTCTTCTCCTCATTACAAGAAGGGTGGAAAGGAGGACTGTGACAGACGCCTTCAATTGGTCAAACAACTACCTGCATTAAGCCATTACTACGTTACTACGTTGGCGGTTCTTGTTTTGTCATGCATGCGTACTCGTGGCCAACCTGATATATAATTCATGTTTAACATATATATTATAAAAATATAAAAAAAACTCCAGCTGTGAGATCGAAGATTTCGTCGAAACTCATCTTTGCAAGCTGTGTGTGATACTCCGATCGCGCGCATTACGAGTTGTGTGTCCTCATTATATATAGCTACAAAATAGTGTAGAATAGTGGTGCAGTAGTCCAGCATTGGAACGTTTATCATTCATCAATGCTCGCCAGCGCATACATCTTGCGTCAATACTGTTTGTTGCAGAGGTGGGACTACCGTAGCACAGCAATTCAGCCGTGGAATCATTGCGTCGGCGTAGCACCTTGCACTGATTATTCTTCGTTCATCGTACGACATACCTTGCATTAGACAAACCGGTGTTTGAACACATAAAATACAAACAACATAGAATAGCCTAGTCTAGTCTAGACTAACCCCCGAACGCCGGGCTTACTGATGGCCGTACGGACGCGTGTGCAAACGGCCACGGTCTATCTCTCGACATCGGCGCGTACATACATACATTTACACTTGGACTATTGAGCAAGAACGCGCGTAAGAATCGTTTTCGGGCTTGTTTCGTTGTGCAGGGTGAAGCTTGTTTGGCGTGTTCTGCGATCAAAGCTACGTTAGGGGGGTGTCTCGTTGTTCACTAACGGGTTTCTGCCAGTCGCACGAGTTACTCTGTACCTCACAGACAAAACTACGACCGGTGTTTTCTTTTAGTGCAGTGTAGTCAACCATACATCCCATTGGAGGTCCACGTCGAAATGTTTGGGACGCGCGAACCTCTATGACCGCATGGAAGAGGGGAATCACTCGCGCTCGAGTAGCTCCGACACCCACTGAAAACAAAGAAGGTCCCGCAACCAAAGTAACCCTTAGGGTACCGTAGTAGTGGGCCTGCGTAGTGTTGTTGAACACAGGCAAGGTCACCTCTTCCATTGTTTGCGCGAAAAAGTCTACAGTCATGCCTTGGACTACTACCGTGGACCAGGTCGCGCAAAGACACACATATAAACACACATATATAGTAGAATATGTGGGTTATTTTCAATCCCAAGCAAGAAGCAACCCCAAAACCCGCAGGTCTGGGACAAATGTGCTATTTACTACGGGACCACTAAGCACCTCAGTTTTTTTTTCCCTCACGACCAAGTTTGTTTGCCGTATTGGATGTTGAGTCTGACTCCCGGCGGTGACCAAAACAGCCCGATGACCCAAATGTGGGGCGACTCGTTGTCGTGGCATAAGCACTACGGAGAGATGAACAAACCATCTCCGCGGATATTATAGACTATGCGCTGACAATGTATATATATTTCATTTCGCATTTTCGTGCTTTCGTCTGAGCCCGGGCTGAGGACCGAAGTCTCTACAGCTCAGAAATATCAGTGAACTAGCAGAGCATGGACACCACGCCCTTGTGCGATGGTCATAAACACCGACGTCGCACAGCGGTCGCACGGCCAACACACACAAACACAAAAGGGCAGCAGAGATCTCAGTCCAAAGGAGGCACCCCCACCACCACCGGCTTGACAATATTACACCATACCCCTTCAGTACATACAGCATCAACCGTGTGAAAAAAAACATTTTGGGAAACGTCACCGTCGTGCCTACAATACTACGGTGCGCCTTGCACTTGGGCGATGAGCACACACAACAATACAAAGAGCAGCTAAAGCAGTGACACATACAGTACGATCTCAGTCCAATAACCCCCCCCCCCCCCCCAACACCGACTTCACAATAGTACACCCCTACACAACATACTGGATCAACCTTGTGCATAACATCGTTTTGAGAAACGTCAGCTCCATGCATAAAATGTTACGGTTGGCCTTGCATTTGACCACCAGTTTCTCGGTGGGTGTGAGATCTTCCGCCCCGTCTCGCTTCAACTTCTCCAGGTCAACACCCGTGTTACGCAGAATCGCAAAAACTCGGCGGTAGTCTCTAGTGCTCCGCGCACGCTTAAAAACCCTTCCTAAACGTCTAGTGCTCAACGCTTACGGCGTTCGTTGTCGCAATGCGGCACAAGTATGATTATAACCCCCGTTTGGAAAAAATTAAACTGAATAGTACTTGAAACATAAGGCGTGTCATTGGTGGGTACAAGTTTGACTCGTGTACAGACACGCCGAGGCCAGTATACAAAACCAAAATCATGTTACCCCTTTCCAATTGTCATGGGGGCCAGTATAATTCCGAACATTCACCATATGGCTACTTATTGCGCGAGGCGTTCGTGGGGGAGATACGTTCCTCCGTGGAACTTGAACTAGCTCGTAGAAACTACCGAAAACTTTTGATAAAGTATCCTATGGTGGATTGACCACTACACTGCCAACAGCAGCTACACAAACAACCGTAGACACTCAGAGCGATGGGTTCTGAATATAGTAGTCGGAATCGATTCCCCGGACTCGAACGCCGCTTCTGTTCGGATGGGATAGTTGTGGCTGGAAGAGGGAAAACCGCGACGCAATTCGTAACAAGTCGGGTTTATGGTACACTACGATTACCATATAATGTACGGCAAGCATGTTCTGGGGCTCTATGTGATTCCCAAGACCCTGCTTTTGGGAAAAGAGTGCGCGTATTCCGTCGAATAATTCTATGGCTGGCGCCCATTACTAGGATTTTTTTCAACTTGCTATACAACACAAGTGGGGTTTTACCTATATTGGGTGGTGTGCTTGTCTATTCGAGAAGCCCCTTCGGTAAGAACCATGTAATCAACAAATGCTACGCCTAAAGCGCTACGTGCTGCAGTGTTGCATATTTTGGCAGGCCATCAGCGGGCACGCGCAGGCTGTCTGTGTGCGGCCGTCACAGCAAGGCCTGATTACAACCACTGAAGGGAACGTCAATGATCCGTCGAGGTTAGCAACAACGGGACTAGCACACGAAAATCATGCAAACTCCTTAATGAACATCCAAACTGGTCGATTGCCTCCCAAACAGCCCAATAAGGGGCCACCAACTGGAGCCTGACGTTCGTTTTCAAAACCGTGCGCTGCCTGGGCCTCTTGTCATGACGCTTGGTTTATACACGAGTCCTTGAATTTCGTTCGTCGATAGAGTGTCCGAACACCTCTCCCCCCGGCGTTAACGACGGATACCAGCGAATGTATGCCTTGAAACCCTGACGCTAAACATATTCCATAATCCAAGTCCGAACAATCCTTGCATCTGTCGAATGCAGTCGGCGATGTTTAGGGCCTCTGTGGCCAACCAAAAAAAGATCAAACCGTCACCCGTTTCGTCAAGACCAGTCGGGCGGTCCTCGGCCCGGACGCGTAGGTCAGAACTTCGTCTGGGTCCCCCTGCATACCAAAACGACATTTAAGCAACAACATTGAAGCGAGAAAAATATGTGTCAAAAACGAAATTGCGGTGCTACGCGTCACACTTAGTCGCCTCTCATCTCCCGTCTACGGGGCTTCTCAATGGACCAGAATTGAACAGCTGCTGAACACTAAAAGGCCTTGGATGCGGTGCGAATTTTTCGATATTTTTTTTACGGACGCTTCGAGATTCCGCCTCGAGGGCAGCTCAACGAGTTCTCAACAAGGCGGTGGCAAGGTGGGTTATAGATCTCCTCAGTTTCGAAAACCAGTGCAAGTGGGGGAGTACAACATCGCGGAATGCCTTCAACCGCCAACCACGCAAATATAGACAGGTAATGTCCAATGCAAACCATCTACTCGTGGTCGATTCAACGCCGGCCGGGTCTACTTGTCATTCCAAAGAATGGCGTTCGTAAATTTCGTTGCTGACTATGGTGTAGGCTGTCTCATAGCTCTGCCCGAAAAACCTTTTTCACTGCAATGTGTATATCGTATGAATGAGGTACGTCTTTGTGCTAGGGAAAAAGAGTTACTGAGTACGTCAGCCTCAAGATTGTTTTGTGCATAGGTGCCCATGGTATGGCAGGGCGTGAAGAACTCCTATTCACTACGGACGTTTCACCCTGAACGCAAGTGCCTCTGTACGTCACTCAAACATACGGGACTTGTCATTACCGTATTCACGCAGCGCACCAAACCGCTCAATGGGGGTTCGAACGCATGGGGTTGCCACTCGCGCTAGTAGGTTTAACCTGTTCAACGTCAGGGACCAGAAGCAACCCCATCGTCTCTAACCCTGGACACGTGCGACGATCGGGTTTTGCGTAAACTGTTCTAAAGATCCGTACGTAAGATGCATGCCTCCAACGGAGAGCACTGTCTGTTGGTGATGAACACCACCTAACTCGTCCACGGGATGAGCAACCTTATGGCCAAAGTACCCAACCCACTGGTGCTGTCTAAACTATCCCGCATAACGAGGTAGGTTCTTCGTCAAGGCAATCCGTTCGGTAGCAGAGACTGTAACCAACATTTTCGGCAACACTAGAACGATAAGTGCCAGCCCTGTCGTCACGCGAGTCTGTGGTTCCAACCCTCACCTGACCCGGTGCGAGGGCTACGTCGAAGCGAGCGCACATGGCCGCGATGATCATGGCCGCCTCCGCGTTCGCAACGGCCTGAACCCACGCACACGATGAGAGAAAAATATTATGAGGCGTCGTCGCACGAGACCGTGCACGGAGTCTTCTGCTCAAACCAAGTGTGTGTTTACAAGCAACAGACTGGAGTTTGTGATTCACAACCTGTTCCAAACAGTTTTATGCAATGGTGACATATATTATAAAAATTAAAATACACTCCAGCTGTGAGATCGAAGATTTCGTCGAAACTCATCTTTGCAAGCTGTGTGTGATACTCCGATCGCGCGCATCACGAGTTGTGTGTCCTCATGAAGGATATAGGTCGGCGACTCCCCTTACAGCTACAGTGTAGCTATCAGGGTCAACAGAATGATTTTAGTCAGTCTGTGCGCGGAAACTATAAAACCCGTTTCTGAGGGGGACAAAATCCGACAGCTGTGAAGGGAAAGCGGGGGCCTGGTTTTGATCAAAAGCGAGCGGGTTTGGAGGGGGGCGTGGGGGGGGGGGGGGGGGGAAAGGCGCAATTTGTGCATGTAAGCTATAAATCCTTTCGAGGGGATAAATCTGACGGTTTTGGCACCAGTATATTATTGGGGGCGGGGGGGGGGGGGGGCAGTTTAATATGTGCCTGGAAACTATACATTATTTCGAGGGGATAAATGTGACATTTTTGGTAATAATACATCAGTTTATCATGTATATCCTGGGGTGAGTCGTACAATCAGTGAGTAAAGAGAGGGTGGAGTGTTCGAGGGGGTGGGGTTGGGATGGGTTGGGGGGGGAGGGTGGGGGGTGGGGGCGGGGGGGGGGAAGGGGGGGGGGGGGGGGGAGGGGAGGGCTTTAGGTGAGGGGTTTGTTATACGTGTGGTGCTAGGTCTAGGCGAGGGTGCGGGTGATGGGGAAGAAGGGGGCGTTCGAGGCGGGGGGGGCGGGGGGGGGGGGGGACACAGCGGCATGGATGGCTCTCGAAAGATAATCAGGTGATATCCTGTGCGTGATATTAGTCAGTCTGTGCGCGGAAACTCTAAAACCCGTTTCTGAGGGGGGCAGATTCTGACAGCTGTGGAGGGAAATGTATCCGTGTATGAAGTGAATTCTGGATGTCGAAAAACCGGTGAGGGAGGGCGGAGGTTTGAAGGACGTGGGGGCCTGGTTTTGATCTAAAGCGAGCGGGGGGGGGGGGGGGGGGGGGGCTGGGGGGGGGGGACTGGGAGGGGGGGGCGAACGGGCGGGCAATTTGTGCGTGAAAGCTGTTAATCCTTTAAGGTGATAAATATGACGGTTTTAGGAAAGAAAAACAAAAAAAAAAGCACCAGTTTATCATAGGCGGGGGGGCGGTTAGGGCGGGGGTGGGGCGGGTGGGGCGGCTAAATTTGTGCGTGGAAACTATACATTAGTTTGAGGGGATAAATGTGACGGTTTTGGAAACAATGCATCAGTGTTTCATGTATATCTTCAGGTAAGTCGTACTATCAGTAACTATAGAGAGGGCGGAGTGTTCGAGCGGGTGGGGGTGGGATGGGGGGGGGGGGTTGGGGAGGGGGGGGGTGGGGGTGGAGGTGGGGGCGTGGAAAGGGGGGGGCTTTAGGTAGCATGGATGTAGAAGTTTGTTGTACGTGTGGTGTTAGGTCTAGGCGATGGTGCGGGTGGTGGGGAAGAAGGGGGCGTTCGGGGCGGGGGGGTGGGGGGGGGAAGCAGCGGCATGGGTGGCTCTAGGAAGATAATGGGGTGATATCCAGTGCGTGAAGTGTTGATAAATTTGGCGGATTTGGATATTAGGTGGGGCGTTTGAGCAAGGGAGAGCGAGAAGGGGGGGGGGGGGGAGGTTTTTTAAAAGGATTTGTTCACAAATAATAGTCAAATACACTCCGGCTGTGAGATCAAATATATGTAGGGGCTTGTTATACGCGTGGTGCTGGGTCTAGACGATCATGCGGGTGGTGGGAAAAGCGGGGGCGTTGGAGGGGGGGGGTTAGAGGGGTGGGGGGAATGAATGAAAACTACGTCACGGATGGTCAGAAATATATTGATGTGATATCAACTGCGTAAAGGTTTTTATCACTCTGGTCGATTTCGATTGTGCGTGGGGCGTATGGACAAACTAGGCGGAAAAAAAAGGGGGGCGGGGGGGGGGAGGATCGGGGGAGGGGGGGGGGGAAGGGGTGGGGGGTTTTGGAACAAGAGGGATCAGGGGAGGGGGAGGGGAGAGGGGGGCAGAGGGGGGCGGGACATTTCAATATGTGCGCGGAAACTACAAATCCTTGAAGGGGACAAACCTGACGATTGTAGCAAGAAGACATCCCTTTATATCATCCGCCTGGTAATGTTTACTATTCTAGAAGGTTTGATGTTAGATGCACTATGTAACCCAGTGTTTAAGTGTACTAAATAACGTGTTAAATCTTCATAGTTTGTTGCTGTACATGGATCAAAAGCTAGAATATTTTACAGAATATTTGTAGTTGCCATTTTTTTCTGACATCGCTAATTATATGAAAGAGATACGTATTGCTATATCGCATTGGATTATCATACACATTCAAATATCGAAATCGTTAATTGCGATGTCTGGTCTTTATAATTTCTATTACGAATCTACCCGACCAAGCGTGTTGTTGGCTTGCGCCAGCGTGTCCTGGGGGAAAAACGGATGGAGCAAAATGCATCGCAGGCGACTACTTCCTTGTGCCGGTGAAATGGCATTACAATATAGTGCTGTGCCGGGATCCATGACATTTTAAGTAGGTCATAAATGGCGTACCTACGTTGAAGTGGTCAACCTCCACATTACATTCATCATCAACAAGCACTACGGAGTATCGTCGCCTATACTGCACTTCAGCCCGCTGGTCTCCGTTGAGGAGATTTGGGTGAGTCAACTGACGAAAAAAAAGGTAGTGAAGAAGTTGTCTTACCTTTCCCGGACATACTCTTGGGCCGGATCCAAACGACAGGAAAGCTCTTTCGTTGTGACGCACGCTTCTGCCCCCCTCGGTATTTCCCTCCACCCCCAGCAGCGCCTTCTCACGTTCCTCCTCTATCCACCTGGTTCAACGAAGAGTGTATCAGCATTGGACTAGTCATTACTATCGCACTGCAAGTTCCGATTAATCGGATATCATATCGACGGCCGTGTCGATCTAAAGCTCCAGATTACCCGATAGAAACTGAATATTTCAATCGGAGAGGAACGTTCACCGTCCCCTCCCTTATGTGGTACAAGAGTTAACGCTTCGACCCGAAGAGACGGAAGAGAAACAAATGGATTGACGATACGGCCCATCAACTCTGTATTGCCGTACCCAGGCGTCACATTTCGCATATCGCATATAATGTGGCGGAATCGGAACTTTTAGGGATCCCATTGGACCTGGTACAAGTCGGGATTCGGATATAGTCTTGTTAGGCCCATCTCGCAGATAGTTTCTTATCGTTCATGAAACCCCAACGAAACGTGTGCAGAACCCCAGATGACAGGCGACCTCGCGCCGAGCAAGCTGAAGGTCGTCCAGAAATTTTATATTTGCCTTCAAGAAACCGCGTGTTTGACGCAGCTATGTGTTGTTAAAAAGATACGCCGGTTGGCGGCCAATCAAAACTATGTGTATTCACGGCACGATCCCACTCCGCACGTTTCATCGATTTTATATGGCAATGTGCATACAACCAAGTGGGTAGCAAGGTTTCACGAAAACATTTGTAGTGGTGGGACTCCTTGGCTGGGGAGGCAGTGAATGTACATGTCACACATTTTACGAGGTACAGTTATATACTTTTGTCCTAATACACTTACGATACGCAATTTCCGCATAGTTGGATTCTCATTTTGTCTCAAACCTCAGTGTTTGCGCGACATAGAGGGTGACCTCATATCCAGTGCGTGGTGCTCCGATTTTAGCACGCGCATGTATTGCCTTCGAACCGCATGCACTGGCTGGTGAACGCTTGTCTTTTATAAGGGTAGCACGGCGATCGAGGCACTGTCCAGTGCGCTTTGCACCCGGCAGTCCCTGCTATTCCTGAGATGAATATCTAGAGCCCCGGGCAATCTTCCAAAGTGCTCACTTACAAGGTGTCGAGGGCTAACGTGATTGGTGTATCTGTGCTACGATTGATTGGGGAATATTTATGGGCCATTGTGATTCATGAAAAAGAGACCTATTCATAACCTATGAATCTTGTAGGATTCGTGATATACACGCGTGTGCAACGATATTGTGAACCGAGCTAAATGACAAGATATTCTTGTCAAAAACGTTGCAGGGTGAAAAAGAGGTGCTGGTCGTGTCAGGAGCATCGGAAACAACTTATGGCAGCACGGAAACTTTGTGATTCTTTTTGTCGACACCGTCCGCAAACTGTAGAACGAAGGATACCCTATAATTCGAGCTCTTTCGTGTACGCCACTCCAACAACGACACAGAGATGGAGATTGCTCACAGCAAGCGTGTTGCGTACCCTGACGGTAAATGAGATGTTTTCGTTGGAGCAGGGTTACAAGCAAAAGCATTGCCATCGCGTTCTATGGGTAAACTGAATTCAGTAGCTACTTTCAACAATGGCCCTACGCTGATGAGCACTACCGTCGCCTTTGTCACCGACGGAGTAAAGTAAGAGCGGCGCTTACGTTACCTCTCGGGGACAAACTCTTTGGCCTTGGTGAAGCAGTCCTCCGACAGTCCGGCATACCTCGTAAGGACGATCAAACCAGTGTCTTTCTTCAACGGCTTCCCGTTCGCCAGCGTGGTCGCTTCCTGTAGTCCGTCAGATGCCATGTTTTATTGTTTTTCATCGAATAACAGACGGATGGCCCTTTAGCTTTAGTACTGTTGATATATTAGACTATAATCCTCAGTTAAGGTGCGGCACTGTTGACTCATGATACCCCGTAGTTAGCGTTTGGTATAGAACCCACCCCGAAGCTGGTTATAGGTGCAGCGCGATTAGCTTCCACATGACCTAATTTCGAAGTGCGAAGGTTTGCAAAAGGCAAACGGTTCTGCAACGAATGTGATGGTTCCTCAAACACTGTATTGAATAGTCGACTAGTACTCTACCGTTGTTGGGAGATGGTTATCTCAACAAGTATTACCTCTGCACTCGTAGGACACATCACGACATATCAGGACATCAGGAAACCAGGAGCATGTTCCAGACATCGAACACTCGTGAGGGTTGAGTGCGTGATAGTCGCTCAAATCCAAATAGCAAAGAGTCGTGCCCACGAACCTACAGCACGTTCACAGTAACGGAGGTGACTAAGCATATTTTACCTGAGTACATAACTCAACCAAGAGGTTCACACAGAAACATCGACTCCATGTAGACAACGTGGCATGAGTCGGTCATGCGGTACGTACACGAAGCGTTTTTGCCTCACAAACTACTCATAGTTACCAATTCTTTAAACAGGACAATATTTACGTACCGCGCTGTGAAAAAATAAAACCGTGGACGAACCGTTGAGCCTCAAAGTCTCTGTGAATACCGCTGAACAGAACACAAGCTTGGACAGTTCCTCCTTCGACGACACCACTCCATTGCTGATTGAAACACACGTCAAGTAGGCACGCAACGCCAAACGAACGAGAACAAACTGTTGAGGCAGGAGACGGAGAAAGGACGCGAAAAGCACTTGAAAAGTGGTACGAGAACGCCAAGGGTACCCCAACATAGAGGTACGAGCAAGACGATATATCTATTCTAGGCAGTGGCGAATATGGAATTACAATCATATTCTCCGCTGAATGAGGCGAATGCCCGAAATAACGCTGTCATGTTGGTCGGGCTCATGACTGCCCGTACGGGGGGGTCCCTACGGCACGTCAACTCTGCTTTGCAGCCAATCGGTTGGTCAAACCCCCTTGAAGTGAGACGGAGGACTGCTCCGGCTATGCAACCCGTTGTGTCGCAACGATTTCCCGATATAGTACGGTCGAAATTTCTTGGGACATATGGAAACAGCCAGGCATGTAAGTAACCAGAGTGGTGCCGGTTGTCTATACGGTGCCGGTGTTTTCACTTGCCACTTACCGGGAATATGGGCGGACGACTGGTTACGGTTAGGCCTGACTGTTTTCATAGCAAAGGCAAGTCGACGAACCGCCTCCCGTAGTGATGTTAATCATCTGTCACGGTGTGCACCATGAAATCTTCAGGGTCTGTAGCAGAAACGCTGCGCAGCGCAGAGTAGGACATCGATGTTGGAACAAAGTCGGGCCGTCTGCCATCCTCTACCACCAAAACAAAACGAACTATTTGCCGCCGGCTACTGCACCGGTCGAATTTGTAGTCCACACATTTTGGAACCACATCAACAAAAAAGCGAACGCCGCTGTCGATCGACGCCTCTCCCCTGCAAAACAGTATATCACACCAAAAGAAGCAGCTAACCCACAAACAGCATCCCAACACTACCGTTTAAAGCACCATTCCGGGTGATTGTACCCCAGGCAACGGTTGGAGTTCAAAACAGTTTATAGGTTCGGCAAGTCCAGCTAGGTAAACGCTTAGCACATGGTACAGATCACGACTCAGGTAATCTATATCGCCCATATCTTGCAGCTATCGGCATGGTATGCTGTGTACAGTACATATATATGTATATATAAATAGTGTGTTTCTAGTGTGCACCCAAAGCAGTTAGGATGTGCTAGATCGACTAAATCATTTGACGCTCACTATGGAACATAACCAGTAGGCCAGATACCGAACATACCAGTCGGGTTAGTGCCAGCCGTAAAAACACAGATCATGGCTACAATAAGGTCTGATGTACGAACCGTTTGGCGTGGGGGTGTATATCTTACCTGTCAGGTGCCACTCTCAAGGCCTCGTGTCGGCAACGGGCTTGCATGTCGGGGTTTTTCGCAAGATAGATCATGGTCCAGGATAGGACGAACGCCGTCGTTGCAGTCCCACCGGCGAAGAGACTGCGACATTGAATTGAAAACACAAAATGTTTGGGGTGTTCTAGATCAGACTACGCTGTACCTAGTATTGCTTTTGGGCGACGCAGACGCGTTCTTCCTCGGGGCGGGTCGTAATGTTCAGGTGTTTCTTACTTGAGGAGGCCCATACCTAAGCCTCTAGTGGACCGTAATTACCCACGAAAAATTCATTAACAAAGTCTTTCAACCGGAAGAGCAACTTAACGGCCTTGATATGCGGCACATGAGGACAAAAAAAATAACAGAAAACATTTTTGGGTGCAGTCGACAAGGTGGGGAGCCCCATCGGTCGAACAGCTTTGGCCTAAAAGTGCTACGTCTACACCATAACATGAGTCCTTTTCATAAACACATAGAACTGAGGGAAAAACCGGGGCTGGACGAACGTGCCACCGGTTACTCCCGGCTTGAGCTCGTAGCTGTTATCACTTCCGAACTAATCGTTTATGAGGGGGCTGCATACGAGGTCGACAAAACCGCTTGAGAACGTTGCAACCTTAGGCCTTCAGCGGAGGTCGTCCGATGCCTTGCCTTCGGCTTTGCCGACATTCCCAAAGACAGCGGCGTCTCACGTCTTGGCACAATTCTAGTGTAAGAGGTTCCGCGACCGATTCGGCGAAACAAGCGCCCAAACAACGAACACGACATATCCAAGAACCGTCAAAATCGAACGATTTACTGGATGTACTTTGTTTGCACCTCTTGCTTCTGCCCGTCCGCTGGACGACGCTCTTCGCAAGGGGCAGTGACGGCAGTGACGACACCTCTTGTCCATGGTAAAAGTAAATCTGATGTGCGTTTAGTCATGGCATTCAGGAGAACGCAGTACCTCACCCAGACACTAAAGTGGAGACAAAAATCAATATGAAACCGGACGCCAAGTGCCATGGTCTAGTTGTATAACGATCAACTTGGAAGACAAGAACGGCTTGCCCGCCGGCATTTGGGCTAAGAATGCCTGTCATTCAGAAACTTTGCTGGAAAGTGCGTAAACGCCCTCTGTCGTGAACCTCGGCTTACCTCATTACCTGCCGTACGACCTCGCTGTCAGAGAAGCCCACACGATCGGGCAGAAGCCTGGCATCATTTATCCCCGCTGCCCCAGCCACCATCTTTCGTAGGAGTTCCCCGGGGGATGTGTTGGCGCCGTCCTCCGTCCCTGAGCCTTTTTCGATGTTTTTTGTGGTATCGATGCGGGCTTTGTTAATTGCGCCCTGTGTTCCACAGCAGCGACGGTCAACGGGGGGGGTTATCGATACAGACAACTAAAGCGTTTGCTGTGGCGTTAGTGGAACTTCCCGTAGAAGAACGATTTCGCACTGTCCTGAAAACCGGCATGGGATGTGCGAGCATCGCTGCGGGGTTAGAGCGATGTATTTGGTCGAGCGCCTACAAAATTAGAAATCAGTTACCGGACCTGCAATCTGGTTAAAGTACAAGAGATGCGCACAACCGCAGGGGCAACGAGTTCAGCAGTAGACTAAAAGGAACGAGGCTCTTGCGATGAGGAACAACTTCCGACGAGGAACGACGCAACCTCGTCTAGATGACCCTAGCCCTAAGACGTCATTTGGGGTATCACCGTCGTTTTATGAGACATTGGTAGGCTATGGGATATTCCCGGAGGCTGCATGCTCGTTTTGCTATCCAAGTCGCGTGGGGCAAGCCGGTCCTGGAGTGGGAGCATCACGGGCATTAGGTGCACCCCTACCGTGCTGTTACATGTAGCTGTAAGCGTACTATGACAAGGCATCCCCCGGTAAGCATTAAACGAAGTGTTTGCGCGCTAGAACGTTTGGGGCATTCTGATTGTTTGATCTACTAGAAAATGAAACCATCGGGGAGTATAAACACTTACGAGCATAGTTGTTCTATTAGAAGGACCACCGCATGGAAACGCTGGTCGGGTTGGGCAAAAAAATGCCTTCGACGTCACGTTTCGTGTGAGATGCCGGGCTCATGTTAGGGGCTCAGAACCTTTTAATCCACCCCTACGGCGGGGTGGGCATTAGTGGAGCCAACTGCAGTACTGTTACCAGCACTATTGCAGCATGAGGCACAAGGATAACCTTTCTCGCACGCAGACAGGGCGCAACAAATAGTATATATTTTTTCTGTGTGTGTACCGGAGATTCGTTCATATCCGACGTATTCGATACTCGCAAAAAAAATCGTGAGAGGATCTGCCCACCTGAATTATGTCCTGCAGCAGCTTAGACTGCGCGTGTGTGTGTCGCACCCAAGGCAGTAACCACGGCAACGTAACCCACCCCAGCCTGTAGATGATCACGTGGTGGAACGTTGGAGGCAGCCGAGACGAGGAATGCTTGTGCTTTTACACTAGTGGACACCCACGAACTCAAGCGGTTTGAGACAAAACGATTGTGCATATATCCAACGTTTCGGGTCCGTATGCTTCCCTGCAGGACGATAAAAAATACACCCAGAAATCTTCCCAGCACATCCTCGTTGCACGTTTGTTGTAATTATGTGCTTGCACCTAAGATAGACAATGTCTAACGGCAAGTGTTCCAAAGTCGTTGTAATGTAGCCACTAGATCGGTTCGTGTTCACACATCGAACATTAAGTGGTACAGATAAGTGAAGTACCCGTCCTAGACATTGATGTTGCCTGGTGCAAGTGGAGGTGTTCACATACGCCGGTAGGTGCCTCATGCCAACACGTATTTCGGTATTAGTCCGTTGGGAGTGCCGTCACGCACCAGGCGAATGCGCCGGCACGAAGGCGGAAACCGGTGGCACGACTCCGCATACCACTACTTATTGTTGTTGTCATCTGTGCCCAGTGCTTTCGCAGGCAGTATAGCGATCAACCGACACGGTAGAGCCCACGACCGCTACTGTACCGTAGTTAAAGTATTAGTGGTCACATCAACTATTTCGCCCGACGCGATGACACTGACACGTGAACAACGATACCCGAGCATGACCTACGACAGCGATACTTATGAGCGCGACTTGTGGTGCATCTAATCACTTGAACAAAGTCGTCATCTCAATAGCCACTCGATCCTACAATCCCGAGCAACCTGACCTATTTGAACCATGCTGCATGGGTCAAGCCATGACTCCGATGGGGAACGTGTGCTATAGAAACGTTCCCTGTGACGTTTGCTTCAACATTTTCAAACGCGTGCGGTGGTAAGACCATTGCAGGTCAGATAAACATCACCATGGCGGGGCCCGAATTACGTGTTTATTCGCATCTACAGTAGGAATATATAACTTAGTGCATCTCGTTATGTTTACAGAATTAATAGTGACACTGAACGTCAATTAGGTATCCTTTGAACATTGCGGTCCCTAAGTAGCTGTGACATGAAAAAAATAAAAACAACAGCTATAATGTGTTTGGCGGCTATACTGCGCGGCCCCATGCTAACCGCCACGTATAGCACGTATACTACGCAGGTGATGCCAACACTCAGTATATTCAAGTAGGTAGCGACCGTACTCTGCAGGTGGTGCGACAACTATGTCTCACATTGCGAGCGGCTGCATCATGAGGGCCATAAACGACGTGATCACAGTTCGAACACAGTCGAACGACGGGCACGGTTGGTCTTCTGTTTCCCTCATGCTGTCCGTCTCAAGCCCGAAAGCTGCAAACGCGACACTATCGTGCGCGAAGCGCTCTGGTATGAACGTAGATAACGACGCCGGAGGAGAAACAAACCATTAGCCAGATACTCACACACAAGCGACATAGTTTGCTGCCTGTAATAAGGCAGTATAAGCAGACACGACAGGTGTGGTTATCTCCTGGTTACTGCAGGCGTTGTTGTTGCTCGTATGCAGAGAACATGTGTAACCAGACAGAGAGGGTACATATTAGCTTGTGACGAGGCGGTTCAGGACGAGGGAGTGCCCTCCGAACATGGTCGTGACGGAACGCACAGATGAGAGGGAGCATTCCCCACACGCACACAAGGGTTAGGTGTTCATGGTGCGAACGAGGCGGTTTGTCAGAGAAATGAAATTGCCCCCATACGTGACCATCCGTGGCTGGTCCTTCTGTTGGGCAGTCACAGCCATAGACAGCGAAATCCCGCTTCGAGGGCAAGACCTCAAATCGGCCTCCATGTTGCCATCTGCTCACAGGGCTGTAATCATATTTCCATGCAAAAGGCATCTGTCTCCCCGTTGAAAAACGTTGACCCGTCATAGTTCGTGTTGCGTTCAGATAATATAGTATTTCCGCTGATCGACGCCTAGCGCATTGGGTGTCTGGGCCGCTTTGTGACTTATCCGTGTTCCCTTATTACGACACGGCGACATGCATCATGAATCGAGATCAAATCAGCACACGGCCAAAGCAACCACGGCCTCAAGCGCTTGATAAAGCCGCAGGTGGAACTATTTATAGTCGTTCACTGGGAGGTCCAATTGCTAGTGGCGACAAAATCCCTCGTCAAAATACATTAACCTATCTGTGGTAATGACGTTCAAGTTCTTCTTATCAAACTCGGCCTTAACCTTTCCACCTGTTCCACGATTGCTCCACATTTTACCTTGGCAGGTGTCGGACATGAACGTACCGCACATGGTGGCATCGCCACAAAACAATCGTCCAGGAAGTGTGCAGAAGACCGTGGACGGAAAATAAGCTTCATGGCGTCAGCCGCAACAGTAACCAGCACGATACAACGCAAAATATACTTTCTTTGAGTTCCTCATGTCACTGAGGCCATGAAGCTCTGTTGAACAGAGGGAGCGACCGCCTAGTAGATATTGTAGAGTGTGGTGGTGTGGTTTGGTGTGGTGTTCTACCACGGTCGGGGTTGCCGTTGTTGGATTCACTAATTATGTGCCTGTCTGGTTGGTCTCTCCAAATGAGGAAGCACCGGCCGGTCTAGCAATTTGACGACAGAGTAACTTGTTTGAGGATTGGGGCACAAAAAATCCTGGTCTGGCTGTGTCAACGAATGTCTTCGAAGCCATTTGTCGGGTTATGATAAATATGTTTACATCGGGCTAGCTCCTAAACTTAGGAGCTCAGAAAATTCCAAGAATATTCTGCTGCGCCCCTACTGTGGGATGACTCCTTTTTCCCAACCATTGCTCACGGCGCTTTTTCTCTTCGGGTGAACTCAACAGTCATGGCTCACCGAAAGCGTGAATGGCGTCCACCACCTCTCCCTTTATCGCCTTCTCACCCAGCTGGGAGCAAAACTTTTCGACGATCTGTTATTGCAAAGGGGCAACCAAGAAGACAATGGAACGAAAACAAGTCAACGTTAACAACGAAACATTTGGGAACGTCCTTCGAACGCCACGTGATCCAAGCTGCGATAGGCGGGGCGGGGCGGGGGGGGGGGGGGGGGGGGGGGGACTCTTAAATTGCAAGATCAAAACACGTAGTTCAGACGATTCCTTAAGTCCAATCATATCGATGCGTATCTGGAAACGCAACAGTCACAAACGCTCAAGACTTGCAAAAAGCTCCAGGTAAGGTGGACGCTCATGCAAGAGATGCCCTGAAGTATTGGTGTGCACTGGGATTTCTCCCTTCACCGTGGCTTTGGTCTGGTACCGCCAACGCGGCCAGATGCCCTGAAGTATTGGTCTACATTGGGATTTCTCCCTTTACCGTGGCTTTGGTCTGGTACCGCCAACGCGGCCAAACGCGACCAAACCCGACAACCAGGCAAAATGTGGGGTACAGGTATAGGGTACACGACAAATATGTGCGGCATACCCATCACTCAAAAAAAAAAAAAAATTACCCGCAGTTAGGAACCCGACGGCACAGACTCACGAGTACATCGAGTGGGCGCGTACGGACTATAAAAGAGCCCAACGCGTTGTATACCCACCATATACCGACAAATACCGCATTATGTGTGCCCTGGTTCTTCGCTTTGAGGTGATGGTGTGATGGTGTGATGGTGTCGGACGAGAGCTCCGATAGCGGTGAAGCATATATATTGTATGAATGTCTCCGTCTAGCGTAAGTCAACGACTTGATGATATCGTTGGACTACCGCTGCAACGGCACTTGTTGGAGGGCCATGGATCGAGGATAAGGCATTGGGATGGGGTCTGCCAATATCTTTCAAATTCGTACTGTGGGTTACTTGAAGCTCCTCGCTCGAGGAGCGCCAGACCACAAGGGTGCTACGCTTACCGTAGGACGTGTCTTTCGTCACCCGACAGCGCGCGGGATTTTCAGGTCATGGTTGTCACGGAGTCGGAGGCTGTGAAAAGCATAGCCGGGAAGTTGTAAACCAAAACACTCGTGATGGAAAAAAAAACATGACAGTACGCGTGCTATCCCAGTACAAAGAGCGTGACCATATGATTCTCTTGACGCATTAATTTACTGCCTGAGAAGATCACGCCAGTACGTACCTACGAGAACCTCGACACTGGGGAGTACACTCAACGCGGTTCACCTCATGACCTGGGTCGCACCGCACCCAGTACCCCGACAAGATGTCAACTGACACCACATTTGTTGCAGTTCGTCAGTTTTCCCTTTCCGGGTCGACAAAGACAAGACCGGGTGGGCTACCCCAGTTATCAGGGCAGGGTACAGGAGCCTCTTACAAGACGGTTTGGTTTTCGATTCGGACTATGATGGTGGAGTGTTGTTACACCTCCATGTTGGCAGTATAGCCAAACCAAAAAAGACAAAGTCGCCAGGTTGTAACGAAGACCACTGATAGGGACAGCTTACGCTATACTTACAGTGGGATCCGAAGGGTGTGCCAGCTAGCGTTGGGCTGCGAAAGCAACTGAGTTGAATCGACGCACGACGTGTATGAAAATACGTGGAAGCGTGGTGAGGTAAAGCTTTATTTTTCCTCATCCGCCGGAGGATGAAAAAAAAAAACAAGAAAAAAAAAAAAACAGAGTCGCCACTCGTGGCTTTTGACAATTCAACAACGGTAGCATAATCCAGATGATCCGGAGCGTGGCATGGTCAATTGCCCATGGACGGAGCATTTTAGGTTGCGCTCTTATCGGCACAAAAACGCACCTTGGACACGTAGGGGACCATATTGGCCACGTTTTTCCCAACTAGATGGGGGCAGATAAGCCGCCTCGAACGTCCCCACTGCTTTCCCTCATCGAAGAAGAGGGCTGGAAGCAGCCCAATTTTTTCCGCCGGCCAGCCGAAATGACTCTGGGACATTGCACAAAATATGGAACACGTTGGGTGAGCATCACGAACTGAGCATGACGAGGTGCACACACGTTGTAAAGAGTTAGCTGGGTCGGGATCTTAGAATACATCTCAAGCCATGCAAAAAACAAAATCCAGGGAAGTGGGACAGTGTCATTGTTAGCGCGACGTGATATTGGTGGTATCAAGCAGACAAAGTTACGGCGCAGTCGTCCTGACACTGCAACAGCGACGTTAACACGATGATGAAATAACGACATCGAGAGCAAACGCATGGGCCTGAAACGGCCGCTGATCACCTTTTTGCCAAGGACAACTCTGTACTAATTACTTCAAAGCATAATTTACTGGTAACGAGCACCAGTGGAGCTTCGACAGTGTGCGGGCGTTACTTCCTATCACAGCGCCTGTGATTTGGTTTAAGCTCTTGCATTGCGACACATTGCAGACGTAGCCATACGCAAGTGCGCCCCCCCCCCCCCTCCCCCCCCGGGCCCCGCCCCCTCGCAGAAACTCAACGCAGCGCCTGCGTTTAAGGCCGAATGCTTTTGTCGAGCAATATTACACGTGGCACAAATTTGTTGTGTAGCAAAAAGGGAAGAGCACCTAGCTATAACACGAGGAACTCAAAAAGCACAGTTCCATTTTGGGGTGGTTGAAATGATGCCATAGCCATTGGTGAATAAGTCCCCCTGATGACGATGCTGACAAGAGGACAAAAAAGTAAATAAATACCGTCGCGGTTAACCGCCCAAACGATGGAGATCGGACGACCGCAAAATATGTCCACACTGACGTGTCCAATCTTCTAAACGATGCATATTCGCCAAACGACAGAAGTCTTCGACAATGAGACGCGGTCAGTATGTTCACTGCGTCTGGGCAGAGGATGACACGAAAGGTTACCACACTACACAGCGCACTCTGTGACATATACAGGCGCGAGAAAAACGAAAACTGCCAACACGGGCGCTTTCAACTTGTTTATTTCGGCAAACCTAATCAACAATAACGATCGGAAGACGACCACGACCAGGAAAAAAAAAAAACGAAATAACGAAAAATGCTCAGGTATTTCCATGCTTAAACGTGGTTCACCGATGTCAGCCCCCTCCGGAAAATGTTGGGGCGCATGCTTAGAACGCGACGAACATCCGCCACTGTCGTGGCGACGACCGCTTTCTGACCGAACAAAGACAGCTCATAGTTTCCCCCCAGCTCGTCCGCCCACGTTTCAAATTGTTGAACGATCTGGTCAAATGGCGTAGAAATTTACCGTCAAGTGCATATAGAATCGGAACGGCGGCGCAAGGAGTGTTCAAGTGAACAAAACACGACAAAAGTGACCAACGTGGCAAACTAACGGTCGGGCTGCACTTTGTCCTCCTGCAACTCCTGACTCGACGAGCTCAATACCCATCAGCCTTGACTGACTTTTGACGAAACCAATGTATCTCGAATTCTTGCCCCGGCGATAAAGGTTGAACCAGTCACTGACAGCACAAAAGTACAGGAGTCAGGAAGATCAAAAAGGGGCAGGACGGAAAGCCCCGGGGCGCACGAGACTCCAAAGCAGAAGAAACACGCCACCACGGCTTGTCTAAACGGCCGATAATGGGAAAACAAAGAAACCTCTGAGTTGAACTGCAAGGTATCGTTGATAGCGCAGATAACAAAACCAGTTCCAGCGCTCTTTCAGGAGCTACCGGCAACCTGGTGAACCCTACCTGAGGATTTTTCAGACAGGCAAGGGAGGAACCGACGGTTTCTCTGCCGAGCTAGACACCGGAATGCGCAGCTTATATGTCTGCATACATTACGTAGTGAGTTAATGGCATATCTGCTTTTTTTCTGAGCTAGACACCGGCAGGCGCAGTATGTACGTATGTATATCTTACGTGGTGAGTGAATGACATTTATCTATTCTTCTTTGTTATAACGTTAAAAGACGAAAAAATCCGTGTCCTGGTGCAAAATTCCATTCGTATTGCACCTAACGTCTTCTCTTCCTGCGCCAAAGCGTTAGGTTCACATACTTCCATTTTACGTTATCCGATATTGTTATAAAAATTAAAATACACTCCAGCTGTGAGATCGAAGATTTCGTCGAAACTCATCTTTACAAGCTGTGTGTGATACTCCGATCGCGCGCATTACGAGCTGTGTGTCCTCATTAAGGATATAGGTCGGCGACTCCCCTTACAGCTACAGTGTAGCTATCAGGGTCAACAGGATGGTTTTAGTCAGTCTGTGCGCGGAAACTATAAAACCCGTTTCTGAGGGGGACAAAATCTGACAGCTGTGAAGGGAAAGCGGGGGCCTGGTTTTGATCAAAAGCGAGCGGGTTTGGAGGGGGGCGGGGGGGGGGGGGGGGGGGGGAAAGGGGCAATTTGTGCATGTAAGCTATAAATCCTTTCGAGGGGATAAATCTGCCGGTTTGGCACCAGTATATCATTGGGGGCGGGGGGGGGGGGGGGCAGCTCAATATGTGCCTGGAAACTATAAATTATTTCGAGGGGATAAATGTGACATTTTTGGAAATAATACATCAGTTTATTATGTATATCCTCGGGTAAGTCGTACATATTACATGTCACATGTTCATGCTGCAAAATTGCATGCGTACGTGTTGCACATAAAAGTCTTCTCTTTCTGCGCCAAAGCGTTAAGTTGAGATACTTCCATTTTAGGTTATCCGAAATTGTATGTCACATTTTCCTGCTGCAAAATTGCATGCGTACGTATTGCACATAAAAGTCTTCTCTTTCTGCGCCAAAGCTATAAGTTGAGATACTTCCGTTTTACGTTATCCGATATTGTATGTGACTCAAGCTACGGTAGGGGGGTCCCCTTTTGGGCCTTCTATTTCAGTGCGTAGCGGTCACTCGCGCGAGTAACCCCTTTGTTTCTATGCAATCTTACGTTTTGTTCGTGTTTTACATTGATGAAATCAATCGGCAATGCCAAGGTGATCTAAGCTTCGCCAAAACAAGTGCCTAAACAATTTTCATCCGTGGGGTACATAGCCACTCGTGCGACTGGCTCAAACACGCCAGTGAAAATGGGGGTACCCCCCCTACCGTAGCCTTGGTCATGTCACATGTTCGTAAGAGGCCCCCCTTTCGGCATGACGTTAACTTGGTATCCCGCAGGCGTCGCAAACGAAACGGGGTGAACACAGGGGTTTAGGTATTCAGTCTGTGAGCAATCACGAGTTCCCTCTTGCTGCATGCGTTGAATCATCGGTGTAAGGTGCCATGTTGTGTGTTTGATTGTTGCATTACGATGATGATGACGTCGTGGTCCGAGCTCCTGCGATATGTCAACCACACAGGGTGGCCAATGGCATAGTCTATAGGTAGGAGCTTGGCAAACGGCTGCCGCTGTGCTGCTGCTGTGCTACTGCTGTGTACTGACTTCGAGGCTATGAACTTGAGCGGTCGCTTCTGAAAAATGCAATCCACTTCTCGTCTCGTTTTGCGTGCTGGTGGCAATACGCGCTCCAAATACACAAACGTACAAACAAAAGTGCACAGACATGTTATACACATGCGTACAAATCCCTCGTTTATGGCTGTCGCAAAGGAGACAGTTCAAAGCACGGCTGCTGCTTTACCGTGTATGCCACGCGTATACAGTCTGGAGACCCATGCGTGATACCGAGGCACAGCAACAACGCGGGGGAAACAGAGGCAGACGGGTTTCCAATAACCCTTCACGGCTCAGCGAAACGAGGCGGGCGAGCGGACAGATTTTCCTCTGGGTCCTTCCCGGTGGGATTGCTGCCACGTTCGTGGAACACTCAACAACTCTTGAAGCGGCAGGTGTCAATCTCCCAGGTGGGCAAGCGGAGGGAGCCAGTTTTTTCCCTCGGGCAAGGTGTGCTACGCGTTCATCAGTGCAAGAAGTACGACATGCGTCACACCAGGCGTTAGGTTCAAAAGATATTATACGATGTTCGAAATATGTACCGCTGCTGCTGATGCCACAGCTGGAGTTTTTCGCCGGCTGCGAAAGGGAGGCCGCACTGGTTTCAGAAGGTACTGCCCAAACAAGCGGTGTGCAGCAAGCGCCACCTTGACTCTGGCAGATGTTGTGCCAAGCGGAATTCTCGCGAAAAAGGTGCAACATCGCACCGTCGCTCGCCGCACGCCGTAGGGAAAAGGCCTGGCACATGCTGTGCAAATTTCTCCACAACTGAATAAATGCGTGTGTTCATTCTTCGCGCACAATAAAGTATTCTGTTGTTTCCACCTATTTGCGCGCAAAAAAGTATTCTTTTATTTGCCCATTCATTCACGGGCGCACAAAAAAAAAAATCCCGGACGCCACACTCCAGTTTTTGCATTTGGTCGGCGGTGAGGGGGGGGGGGGGGGGGGGGGGGGGGGGGTCTCCCAGCATACTAATTCCTATATAAAGAACTTTGCAACTCTAATTCCTATACAATGAACCATGCAACACTAATTCCCATATAAAACAGAGTGACTTGGCCATAGACTAGGCACTGGGTGCCACTCACGGCCGAAAATGGGTTTAGTCGAACAAGAGGCGAACCCTCGGCAACGTAGGTGTGAGGTCAGTGACACTGGTGCTACTACTGTACGGGCGTAGTACATCGTCCTCGAAACGCCGCCGACACCACGAGGTCGAACCGGGCCAGTACACAAGCTTGCACAAGCCAACACAAGCTAAATTAAAAAATGCGGCGAGATTGGGCGAGACTGTCCTTTTGAAACCGCCGAAAACGCGGCGAGACAAGATCGACTATAATTTCACCGACGAGCTCAACGAGCTTCCTCGTTCCGACCAGTTGTGCCAAGTTCTGGGTACACAAGGTTGCACCAGGGTGAACGCTCGTGTCTACTCGGTGGTGCCAACGCCCTAAACCTCTCGGTTCAAGCTCTGAGTCAAGTTGTCTGAGGGGGGCGGATGGGGACTGACGCGTAAGAGTTGTAGTGGCGCAATGGTCAAATGTGGCATAATTTGCGGCTGCTCCAACGAGGATCTTCCCGGCGGGAACCACCATTGCGACCCTTGCGATGTCTTGTTGCACAACTTGTGTGTGCAAAAAGCTTTGAAGATCAGAGATAAGCCGGACAAGTGGAAGTGCGGCATCACCGACTGCCGCTTAAACCTACGTAGTACCTGGTAGTACATATGGGGCCTCTGGTGCCGCTGGTTCTGGGACTGGGGCTGCTGCCGCTAGTAGCCCTACTGCTGCCGCTGCTGCCGGCAGTGGTGGAGGTTCGGCCGGTCCAAGTTCTTCTACAGCTGTTCCGAAGGCAACAGCTCGCGCGAGCATGTCCATGCATCCCCCGAGTGCCACCCAGAGTAGGCCGGTGACGGGTGCAGGCACAACCGCATCACCGTTCAACCCGCGGAAATGGTTAGATGAGCAGTGCGGGAAGATAAGCCAAGGAACTCGCGAGCATGAATATATGGAGAGGGTTTGCCGATGTGGAAAAAACTTCGGCGACGGCTCGGGTGTCAACGCCGAGGAGGCAAAAAAACATGAAGAATCAGACCAGCACACATCGTGAGTCGCGCGTGCAGGAGGGTTAGACTTTGGTGACTGCTGTTGTTGCTGTCGCGTGTCAGCTATAGTATACCACTGTCTCCGTGGCAGTGCTCGGGCGTGTTGGACTGACTGATACTTGCGACACACCTCGGCAACAGCTAAGCTCCTTCGCCAATTTTTTTTTTGGTTGCGAAACATTGTAGGTACGTCCAAGAGCCTCGGCCCTGGATGAGAAAAATAGCAACGAAAAACGACCGCGGTGAATGGATCTGCGGGTGTGGGCAGAACTTTGGAAGAGAAAGTAGAAGTGGAAAACGAAAACGAAGAAGAAGAGCCTTGCGGGGAGGGGGTGGGGGCGGCCGAGGGTTCGGCTGGCGGGGCTGCCTCAAATGTGATTTTAGGCGTAAGTAGTCTTGGCCGGGTTAGGTTTAAGAAAAGAACGTGGGAGCAAGTAGAGTGAGACGAGGAGAGAGGAGAGCCCTGCTTCGGGCGGGAGAGATGATGCGGGCAGTTTCTGCAAACACCTGAAGGTGTCCATCTATGATCGCAGGGAAAATCATTATTGTTGCACAGCCGAAATCGGCCATTTTTTCATGTTTTCTCCAACGGCCGATCTCGGCCGTTCGAGCACAAAGGGGGAGGGGGGCGAAGCTTGGAGGTGAGGCGGGGGAGCAACGGCAAATAGCAAGGAAGATCATCTGCTTCACTACTACCACCGTGTTGTACTGTCTGTCTGTGGCGTCCATTTAATCCAAGTTTGATACAACATGCGTGAGGCCTTTTCCAGAAACCAAGTTGGACAAAAGCAAGATTAGAACAGGACTTGACACAGCAGTACACGCTTGTGTACGGCAACAAAACCTTGCAAAGGCCCTAACCCCCGTCGATGGTGCTCCATGGTGCTTTCTTGAGGACCAAAAAGCCACAAGACGTTGCAAGACGACGTAAAACGGCCTCAACATTCGACGAAACTCAGGGAAAAAAAAACATTATTTTCGGCGTCGGACCCGGGGGGGGGGGGGGGGGGGGGGGGGGTAGTGTGGCGTCCGGGATTTTTTTTCTTGTGCGCCCTTGATTCATTACAAAATAGTGTACCCCAAAAGGCATGGCGAATCTCTTAAAATCGGTCCAAGGTATGTATCGACTGCAGATAGGTTTACAACGCCTGACGCTCAACCTCCCTTACGCCGGTAAATGATACGAGGTAGGCAGTAAATTTTCCGATTCCTCTAGTCCTATTCATATCAACAGAAAGAAAATTCCAACCCAATTGTCATAAACCATGCGAGTGAGACACACAACAACAGTGCTTTGACCATGCCTGCCAACAAAGGCAATGCATCTCTGGTCAAGAGTCGAAAATGCAAAACGTCAACAAGCATTGCCATCAAAAACATCTTGTCATCCGAAGAAGAATGGAACGAAGCTACGACGACCAACAACGTATATGCGTAGCGTATACTTTGGGGAGAGAGACCAGTCAATCGTAGATTGTCTTATTATTCGGCACTCTATTTATTATGAAAATGTAACATACACTCCACCTACCTCTGAGATCGAATATTTTGTCGAAACTCATCTTTGCAAGCTGTGTGTAATTGTTGTTGTTCTCTCACATTAACTCTTGTCAAGAATCTAGAGCCCGTGGTCACACAAAGGTGCTGGAGCCCTAGGAAGATCCGAAAAACCAAGTGAAATCACAATTCGTCAGGGAAATACTACGCTTTCCCGCCTAAAAACGCACCATACGGAAAAAGGCGCACAAGTGAAAAGGTCAAATGTGCAAACTGAACTCACATGGCCGCGGGTATCCACTCAACTACAACATACATAGAGTTCACCCGTCCCCACAACTAACCAACTCGCGGCTACAAACTACAGCGGTTGGGCTGCCTGCACCGTACGAACCGCACGGTAATCGTGAGTATAGACGAACGCGCCTGCTGTCTGGAGTGCTGTCAGGGTGACGACCCGCGGGCATGCAGTGAAACAAGAGCAATGGAACCAAAAACCACAGTACAGATATCATACTCCGATCGCGCGTATTTCGGGTTGTGTGTCCTCATTAAGGATGTTGTTGTTGTTGTTGTTTTTTTTTTTTTCTCACATTAACTCTTGTCAAAAATCTAGAGTCCATGTTCACACAAAGGTGCTGGAGCCCTAGGAAGATCCGGAAAACCAAGTGAAATCACAATTCGTCAAGGAAATACTACGCTTTCCCGCCTAAAAACGCACCATACGGAAAAAGGCGCACAAGTGAAAAGGTCAAACGTGCAAACTGAACTCACATGGCCACGGGTATCCACTCAACTACAGCATAGAGTTCCCCCGTCCCCACAACTAACTAACTCGCGGCTACAAACTACAGCTGTTGGGCTGCCTGCACCGTACGAACCGCACGGTAATCGTGAGTATAGACGAACGCGCCTGCTGTCTGGAGTGCTGTCAGAGTGACGACCCGCGGGCATGCAGTGAAACAACAGCAATGGAACCAAAAACCACAGTGGTTTACAGATATCAATGATCGCCCCTCCTTCCCGAGTTATTTGACAGGTTGCAGCGCAGCTACGACGCCCGTGCCTGAAAATTAAAAATTGCGGCGGGTCGTTCCCCGTGAAGGGGTATACAACTCTTCCACAAACTCTACAAAAATCAGTGACGTAGTAACATGTTGTACTACTGCCTCGTGAAAATAGCCCTTGAAAAAAAGAAGGATATAGGTCGGCGACTCCCCTTGCAACTACAGTGTAGCTATCAGGGTCAACAGGGTGATGTTAGGCAGTCTGTGCGCGGAAACTATAAAACCCGTTTCTGAGGGGGACAAAATCTGACAGCTGTGGAAGGAAATGCATCCGTTTATCAAGTGAATCCTGTAAGTCGAACAACCGGTGGGGGGAGGGCGGAGTTTTTATGGACGTGGGGGGCTGATTTTGATTAAAAGGGGGGCGGGGGGGGAGGAGGGGGGGTGGGACAGGTGGGGCAGCTCAATTTGTGCGTGGAAACTATAAATCATTCTTGTGGTCGAGAGGGGGGGGTGAAGGTGGCGGGGGGGGGGCGTATATGGTATGTTTTGTCGGCTACACAAAAAATACGGTTCGGAATTGCCCTTCTAATATATATGTGCTCTTGCACTGCGAGCCGCATGTATGTTACTTGCAACTCTAAATCGTGCTGCGCAGCTTTTTGTTGTACAACGAACAACACCCTAATAATAATGTAACATGCATCATGCAGGAACCGCATTAATCAAGCGTCAACAGGAATGGGTAATTACGAACGTTTCACGTAGAATGTTTTATCTTCGCTGGTTTCATTTTTCCGACAAGTTAATTTACACGTACTTCTACTACTGCTGCTGTATATAGTGCTGCTGCTGTGCATGTTCCTGTTACGTATGCATCATGTTTGGCAGTGATTAAATGTCCCAACCACCGTGCCGTATTTACGCATATTTTTTTTTGTGGCACAAAATCAATGTTCTTATCATGACTTGTCGCCGATGCGCTTCTGTCTATAAGGTCGGGCATCGGCCCGGATACCATGCGTGCTTGACGTCCAGGCGACGGAATATTCCACGATGATAACGTTGAGATTAATAACACATTGCAAGCAGCAGATGAGATGTATATATATATATTATAAAAATTAAAATACACTCCAGCTGTGAGATCGAATATATTGTCGAAAGTCATATTTGCAAGCTGTGTGTGATACTCCGATCGCGCGTATTACGGGTTGTGTGTCCTCATTAAGGATATAGGTCGGCGACTCCCCTTGCAACTACAGTATATACCATGCACATTTTAAATGTGCCAGTTTTAGGGAAATGCTCTTCTCACGGTTCGTCAACCCCTTTCACAACATGAATCTTCGTTCCACTCGCCTGGGTGTTCGTATTACTTTTTTTATTTTTTCAAAACACCTAATAAACTAACCCATACCCTACCTCTACCCCCAACCCATACAAAACACTAGCGGTCGAAGGGCCCCCTCAATGGCATCATTGGGTAAAATTGTTGGAAATATCAAATACTTTTTGTATCGTTGCCTCGCCAAGACTAGCTAGCCAAGTCATACATTTTCACAGGCGCGAGTAGTGAGACGTGTGTACCAGTGTAGTTTGAACCTGGGACGTCGACGGCTGACTCCCCGATGTAATTTTTGTATTTCTCTGGCGGAGGCATTATTAGTTTTGTCCGCTATGATTTAGGCGTGTACCACTTTTGGTTCAATCTCTGTTTTTTTTTCCTGGGGTATTCGTCTACCCCTGAGTGACTGGAGCCTGTCCTGTCACCACGGACTTGATATGCGAGTAAAAGTGAGAACAACAACAACCACATACATGCTGCGAGGCATGCCCTATCAGGCTCGAGGGAATGGGGTAATATCTTGTACCTGGCACCCGGTACGTACGTAACAGGGCTGACGGCTGACGCCGGAACCCAAGACTGAGCGAAAAGTGACATTTCACAGCATCTATCTCTTTGTTTGTGTGCATTCTGTCCGACAACACCACCAATATTTTCCCCCCAAGTTTCCAATGTTCAACTCTGTCTCGTAAGTTGTGACCACAGAAGTGACCGCAGAAGTGACCGCAGAAGTGACCGCAGAGGTGACCGCAGAAGTGACCGCAGAAGTGACCGCAGAAGTGACCGCAGAAGTGACCGCAGAAGTGACCGCAGAAGTGACCGCAGAAATGACCGCAGAAGTGACCGCAGAAGTGACCGCAGAAGTGACCGCAGAAGAGCAAGTCACCCTATCATAGGCGGCATCGACCCAGACAGACACCGCTGGTGGACAGTTGTGCTGGATGCACGCTGGGGGAAATGTCAGTTCAATGTGAGGACCACACGTAGTTGTAACAAGTGAATACACGAGCGCGCCAACAGGGGGCGTGTGGCGAAGAATATATCAACCGATCAACCAGCCAGCGTCATCTACAATGACTGCGACTATAGTGGGGTTCGAACGGTGCAGACAGCACTCCAGACAGCAACCACTGTATGTAGTTAGTAGCCTCGAGTTGGTCAGTTGTGAGGGGGGGAAGAGACTCGATGCGATAGTAGTTGGCTGGATACCTGCGGCCATGTTACAGTTGCCCGACGAAGGAGAATTGGACACGATCGGAAAGTTGTACGACATCGTCGTCAGAAAGTGGAAAGGTGGTGGCGTGCCGCAACACGTCGAAGGTGCACCGAGTAAGGTGATGCACAAGAATACGTATCTGACAGAGTGTGGGAACTATCGTGGCATCTCCGTCGTGACTCACGCAGTCAAATGAATCCGCAAAGTCATCGCGGGTCGCGTTAGTAACTACAGCGAAAGAAAGTATTTTGCCGGAGGAACAGTGTGGCTTCAGACCCTAACGCTCGACGATTGACATGATTTTCGTAGAACGACGACTGCAGGAACTGGCGCAGAAGAAAGACACCCCGTGGTACTTGTCCTTCATCGACCTCACCAAAGCACATGGCTCCGTCGATCGAACCCTTCCGTGGCATGTCCTTGCTCATTTTGGCGTGACACCGAGCATGCTCTCCGTTATTCGCCAATCCCAGGACGGCATGCCAGCATGCGTGCGGTTGGATGATGGAGGGTGCTCGGATAAGTTCGGTGTGGGGCAAGGTCTCAGGCAAGGATGCGTGCTGACGCTACTGCTGTTCAACATTTTTTTTCACAGCGGTACTACATGTGGCCGAGAAACGCTTCGTCTCTGATGCAGCCATCACAGACAACATGGTGCGGCCCATCACGAAATAATAAGGAGAAACGGGAGAAAAGGGGCACACCACGCACAGGAAACGTCGACGGGCGGAGAGACAAGGAAGAAATAGAGGCGCAGAGATTGTGGGGTATGTTGTACGCTGACGATGCGGGCATGGTATCGCGATCACCAGAAAGGTTGGAAAGGATGATAACGGTCATCGTGACTGCGTGCTTGGCGTTCGGGCCTACTTTCCCCAAGGACAAAACGGACATCATGTGCCTGCAGATCAAATGTGGCGGGAAGGTGTCGTTCGCCATCAATTCGGCTGGCCAAGTACACAAACAAACGATCGAATTTGTGTACTTGAGCGGCGCTATCAGCGCACGCTATGACCTCACCATCGAGATCATGCAGCTTCTTCAGAGAGACTGGGCGAGCTCCCAGCGATACAATATGGAAATCTATGATCGCCGGCGTGTGCGCTTGCGCGGTTGCTGAGACCTGAGGTGATCGAGACTTTACTCTTCGATTGCACGACGTGGGGCGCGAACAAGCCTGGCTATGACGGGCCACGACGGGTTCACCACTCCATGCTCCTCCGATGCCGCGGATAACGGGAACAGAAGCGTGACGACCACACCCTATCGTACGTCGACGCGCTTACCATGACAGCTTCCGAGAGCGTAGAGGCGATAGTGCGCAAACTGAGGATATTGGTTGCTGGATTCGTAGCACGCATGAGGGAAGAGCGTCTACAACAGAGGGTGATGTATAGGGAGCTTGTTGGGGGTAAAGTCTACTACAAGAGGGGCAAGAGAAGGACTGGATGGTGAACCTGAGGGGGGATATATCGAGGTCTTTGGAATAAAGTTCGAACGGTGGCGAATGAACACACGGAAAGCCGGCAGATGACTTCGATGTGTAGAAGAGAGAGTAGAGTCATTCACGCGGAACTCAAATGACACAGACAAATGCAGCGACATGCAATGACCGCGGCAGCGGTATCCACCGTCGGCTTCCTTAAACGGCTGGGCGGAGGGGGGTTGGTTGGGGGGGCGGAGGGGGGGGGGGGGGGGGGGGAGGGGGAAAAGGGAGGAGGGAAGGGGGGGTGTCCTGCCTGAGAGACTGAACTCTGGGTCTGGGGATCATCATCTTGACGATTCTGGGTCTTCCAATGTTCGCCAAACTTTATCGTAACGCCGGTCTGGTTTCATCGCGTTGTTGCGTTCTCCCCTCAGTGCCATTGATGCACTTGATAACCTCTACGAGCCCAATGCCGCATTTAACCGGTGCCTAGTAGGTCTGCTAAAGTACGTGTGTATTAATTTCTTTCTTTGGTTTCCTTGCTTCCTCTACTTGTCTTTCACTATCATTATTATCCTTTCCTGTTTCGCCTTCTTTTCAATTTTTTCACTTTTTTCTGTGTTATATTTTTATTTCGTTTATTTACGTGACTTGAGCCAAACCTGCCTATGCGGAGTGCAAGGTACCACGTGGAATTCATATAGAACATATTATAAAAGTTAAAATACACTCCAGCTGTACAATCGAATATTTTGTCGAAACTCATCTTTGCAAGTTGTGTGTGATACTGCGATCGCGCGTATTACGGGTTGTGGGTCCTCATTAAGGATATAGGTCGGCGACTTCCCTTGCAACTACAGCAGTGTAGCTATCAGGGTCGACAGGGTGATGTTAGGCAGTCTGTGCGCGGAAACTATAGGGACAAAATCTGACAGCTGTGGAAGGAAAAGCATCAGTTTATCAAGTGAATCCTGTAAGGAGAATATCCGGTGAGGAGAGGGCGGAGTTTTTAAGAACGTGGGGGCCTGATTTTGATCAAAAAGGGGGGCTGGAGGGGAGGAGGGGGGGAGGGGACAGGTGGGGCAGCCCAATTTGTGCGTGGAAACTATAAATCCTTCTTGTGGAGGAGGGGACAGGTGGGGCAGCTCAATTTGTGCGTGGAAACTATAAATCCTTCTTGTGGGGGAGGGGGGGGGGATGTGGCGGGGGAGGCGAGAGGCGGGGGGGGGTGGCTATAGGTTGCAAAGATGTAGGGGTTTCCTATACGCGTGGTGCTAGGTTTAGGCGATAGTACGGGTGGTGGGAAAGGAGGGGGCGGGGGGGGGGTGGGAATATCAGCAGCGGCATGGACGGCTCAAAAACGATAATGAGGCGGTATCCAGGGCGTGGAAGTGTTTTTATTACTCTGGCGCATTTCGACATTAAGAGGGGCGTTTAAGCAAGAGAGAGCGAGAAAAAAAAAAGGGGGGGGGGGGGCGGGGGGTTCAAGAGGTTTAGGTCACATATAAAATTAACATACACTCCAACTGTGAGATCAAGAATTTGGTCGACACTTGTCTTCGCAACATTGTGTGTGATCCTCCGATCGCGCGGGTTAATCACATATTTAGGGGGTTGCTATACGCGCGGTGCTGGGTCTAGGCGATCGTGCGGGGTGTGGGGAAGGAGGGGGCGTTGAAGGGGGGAAGGGGGGATGAATAAAAACGTACGTCATGGATGGCCGTAATGATAATGACGTGATACCAATTGCTTTAAAAGTGTTTACTACTCTGGCCGACTTCGATTGTAGGTGGGGCGTTTGAACGATCTGGACGGGGAACAAAAGGGGGGGCGGGGGGGGGAGGGCGGAGTTGAGTTGGAGCTACGGCATGGATAACTAGATGGATAATGAGATGATATCAGCTGGCTGGTAGTGTTTACTACTCCGGTATATTTTGATTTCAGGTGGGGCGTTTGAACAAGAGGGATCGGAGGGGAAGTGGGGGGGGCGGGGCGGGCATTTCAATATATATGTGCGCGGAAACTATAAATTTTATATATATTATATACATGGCAGTCTTTGCAGGGTCGCAAGCCTTTTCAGGTGCGGAAAGTGACACTTATGTACCAGCAGTGCGAACGTGGCACGTCGTAGGCTGACGCCCGATTCAATTTTCATTTTTTTCCGGCGCAGACCAAGGCTACGGTAGGGGGGTTACCCCCATTTTCACTGGTGTGTTTGAGCCAGTCGCGCGAGTGGCTCTGTACCCCACAGATTAAAATGTTTTAGGCACTTGTTTCGGCGCAGCTTAGATCACCTCTGCATTGCGAATTAATTTCGTCAACGTAGAACATGAAGAATACGTAAGATCGCATAGGAACAAAGGGGTTACTCGCGCGAGTGACCCCTGGCCACTGAAAAAAAGGCCATAAAGGGGACCCCCCTACCGTAGCCTGGGTCCGCAGGCATTAGTTGCGTCAGCTATGATGTATGCGTGTACCACTTTTGGTTTTGTTTGTGTATTTTCCGTGGGGCATTTCTCCAGTCCAGAGTGACTGGGGACTGTCCTGTGACCAGAGACTTGGTTATTCGAGTTGATGTGAGAACAACAACAATCACCAACGACCACAAAATTTCTGGCGCAGGCATTATTAGTTGCGTAAGCTATAATGTATGCGTGTACCACTTTTGGTTTCGTTTGTGTTTCTTCCGTGGGGTATTCCTTCGGTCCAGAGTGACTGGAGCCTGTCCTATGACTTGGTTATTGGGGTTAACGTGAAAACAAAAACAATCAGCAACAACAACAGCAACAGCAATAACAACAACAACAACAACAACAACAACAACAACAACAACAACAACAACAACAACAACAACAACAACAACAACAACAACAACAACAACAACAACAACAACAACAACAACAACAACAACACTATCAGGAGTGGTTCAGTTTGCGCATCAATTCTTTTTTTTTGCGATTTCTTCGTCTCGTATGTCTTGAGCGAAAACTCGTAGTACTTTGTGGGGCCCATTAGTGAAAAAAAATGATTTTGCTACTGAGGGAGTTTGTTGGGGGTAAGGGCTACTCAGGGGGGCAAGAGAAAGACTGGATGAATCATCTGAAGCAGGGTATGTCTCGGTTTGGAATGAAATTCAAATGGTGGCGAAAGGCCGCTCAGAAAGCTGGCAGAATGTTTCAACGAGTAGAGGAGGGCGCCGAGTTGTTCATGCGGACTTGTCAAAAACGGAGAGACGCAAAGCTGCAGAGCCACGCGAAAAGGCTGCGGCAGCGCCATCCACCGTCGGCATCTCTGAGCGGCCGCGGGGAGGGGGAAGGGGAGGGGGGGGGAGGGGGGGGGCGTGAGTTGAAAGGGGAGGGGGAAGGGGGCGGACGTCATGCCCAAGGCACTGAAGTCTGCGTTTGGCCATCATGGTCTTGAGGGTTGTGGGCCTTCCAATGGCCGTCACGGTATTGCATAAGACCGGCCTGACTTCTTCGCCATGTTGTTGCGTTGTTTCTCCGGTGTCATTGGTGATGCACTTGATACCTTCTATGAGCCCAATGCCCGTCTTTAGCCAGTTCCTAGAGTCTGCTAGTACGACATTGTTTTCCTCTCTTTTTCTTTCCTTGCTTCGCCTTCTTGTCTTGTCATTTCATGCTTTTCTTGTCTCTTCTATTCTTTTCTTTCCTTTCTCGTTTTGTTTTTGTTTCGTTGTCTCATATTTCTTTCCTTTCCTCTAGATTCTTTCTTTTCTTTGTTTTTTGTTTCTAATTGATTTGCGTCTGCCATGCGTATGCGTAGTGATAGATACTACGTGTAGTATATACGTGGTAGTCTTCCTTGGGTGGTAAGCGGTTTAGTCGGCTTTTCTAGGTAAGTGCGAATAATGACACGTATGCACCAGAAGTATGAACGTGGCACGTCGTAGTATGACGCCCGATTTCATTTTCATATTTTTTTGGTGGAGGCATGTATTACGTCAGCTGTGATATATTATATTTTCCACGCACAAATTGAGCTTCCCCGCCCGCCCCCCGCCCCCCCCCCTCTCCCTCCCTCACCCCCGCTCCATTTTGATCAAAACCAGGCCCCCACGTGCTTGGAAACTCCGCCCTTCCCTCACCGGTTTTTCGACTTACATGATTCAAATGATAAACGGATGCATTCCCTTCCACAGCTGTCAAATTTTGCCCCCCTCAGAAACGGGGTTTATAGGTTCCGCGCACAGACTGACTAACATCACCCTGTTGACCCTGATAGCTACACTGTAGGTACAAGGGGAGTTGCCCAACCATATGAGCAGTGGGATTACTGAACCCCATGGGCGAGAAAAATCGAAGGCAAGAACCGGGGGGGAGAAGAGACGACACCTGTGACCACGGTTTGTCCAAAAAGCTGGAACGTACAAGTGTGCGAAAAAAAAAATGATTAATGAGGACACCCAACCCGTAGTAGACGCGATCGAAGTATCACATACAGCTTGCAAAGATGAGTTTCAAAAAAGAAAACGATCTCACAACTGGAGTGTGTTTTCATTTTCAATAATATATGCGTGGACCACATTGGATTTTTGTGTTTTTTTCTTGTGTAATCCTCAACTCCAGAGTGACTGGAGCCTCTCCTGTTACCACTGACTCGATTATGCGAGTTTGTGTTAGAACAAGAACAACAACAACAAAAATGTCACAACAACATCAACAACAACAACAGCAACAACAAAAACAACAACAGCAACAGCGATAACAACATCAACATCAAACAACAACAACAGCAACAACAACAACAACCACAACAACAACAACAACAACAACAACAACAACAACAACAACAACAACAACAACAACAACAACAACAACAACAACAACAACAACAACAACAACAACAACAACAACAACAACAACAACAACAACAACAACAACAGCAGCAGCAACAACAGCAACAACAACAACAACAACATCATGATTCATCAGGGGTGGTTCAGTTTGCGCACCAATTCTTTTTTTTTTTTGCGATTGCTTCGTCTCGTATGTGTTGGGTGAAAACTCGTAGTACGTTTGGGGCCCAATAGTAAATGAAATTGATCTTGCTACTGAAGCCAGGAGAAAGCCTGGATTGATCATCTGAAGGAGGATATGTCGGTCTTCGGAATGATATTTGAAGGGTGGCGAAATGCTGCTCAGAAGGCTGGCAGCGGTTTCGACGAGTAGAGGAGGGAGACGAGTTGTTCATGCGCAATTGCCATGTCGCATGAAACGGCGAGACGCAAAGCTGCAGAGCCACGCGCAAAGGCTGCGGCAGCGTCATCCACCGTCGGCATCTCTGAGCGGCCTGGGGGAGGAGAAGGGGGGGGGTGAGTTGGAAGGGGGGGTGGGGGGGGGGAGGGGGAAACGGAGGAAAGGGGGGGGCGGGGGAAGGGGCAAGGGTGGGGGGGGGGGGGCGGCGGGTGTCATACCCAAGACACTGATGTCTGGGTTTTGCCATCATGGTCTTAATGGTTGTGGGCCTTCCATTGGCCGTCACAAGAAAGCATACAAGACCGGCCTGACTTCTTCGCCATGTTGTTGCGTTCTCTCCCCGGTGCCGTTGACGATGCACTTGATACCCCCTATGATCCCAATGCCGTCTTTAGCCAGTTCCTAGTTTCTGCCATTTTAATATGACGTTTTTTTTTCAAATTTCCTCTCCTTGCTTCCTCTTCTTGTCTTGTCTTTTCTTGCTTTTCTTGTCTTCTCTTTTCTTTCCTTTCTCGTTTTTTTTTTTTCGCTTTCTCTCCTTTATTTTCTTTCCTGTATCTTCATTTCTTTTCTTTGTTTCTTTTTGCCAATTGACTTGCGTCTGTCATGCGTATGCGTGATAATTGATACTACGTGTAATATATACGTGGTAGTCTTTCTTGGGTGGCAAGCGGTTTAGTCGGTTTCTCCAGGCGCGAGTAATGAGACGTATGCACCGGTATGGACCTGGCACATCGTAGACTGATTCCCGATTTCAAATTTGTATGTTTCTGGTGGAGGCATGAATTGCGTCAGCTGTGATATATGCGTCTACCGCCGTGTTTTTTTTTTTTTTTTTTTTTTTCATCCTCCGGCGGATGGGGAAAAATAAAGTTTTAGCTCACCACACTTCCGCGTATTTTCATACGCGTCGTGTGTCGATTTAACTCAGTTGCTTTCGCAGCCCAAGGGTTGTTTGTGTTTTTCCCTGGGGTATTCTTCAGCTCCAGAGGGACTGGAGCCTGTCCTGTGACCACGAACCTAATAATGCGAGTTAATGTGGGAAAAACAACGACAACAACTAATAGGGGTCCAGCACCTTCGTGTGACTGCGGACCCTCGATTTTGGACAAGAGTTTAGTAAGGCAACAATAATCCGTGCGAGGGAAAGCCAGGAAGAATACGGAGGACTGCGGGAAATTCTCAGGGGATGGAAGATTGATGAATCGTAAGATGGATGGGCTATACCAGCCCGTATACCCAAAACGAAAGGTGTGAGGAAGGGACGCCGGGAAATTGTTGAAAGTTGGCATGGGATCACTAGTGATTAGAGATATACTAATATTACGGCGTACTGCTTTATATATTGTACCACTAGTCGCCGACCGATATCCTTAATGAGGACACACAACCCGTAATACGCTCGATCGGAATACTGCTGTTGTATCACACACAGCTTGCAAAGGCAAAATCTTCGATCTCACAGCTGGAGTGTATTTTTATTTTTGCAACAACATCGCAACAGCATTTCCGCTACATGGTCGGAGAGGCAAACACATGAAAAAAACAATAAAACCAGGCAAAACCCGCTACATGGTCGGAGAGGCAAAGACAAAAAAATAACAATAAAACCAGGCAAAACCCACCCACAACATCTGTCCTATACATGAGGAAATCGAAAAATGATATCAACCTACGGCTTGGAACAGAAAAAGTAAAATAAGATTAGTGCATAATATATATGAAAAATAATATGTCGGCAATAATAATGGCAGGCGCTCCTTGAGACTTTACAGAAAAGAAGGCATTGCGTACATACGATTCGTTTAGACTATATAATGCATCAAGGGCATGAAGTCTTGATCGAGGGAAAAACGCAATAAAGGCGAAGAGGTCCGGGTATCTCGATGTTCTTATAGTAAAAAGAGGACACAGCAGGCATATATAGAGAGATAGAGGGACCGTTATGGGAGGGACCGCTACGTATATAAAACTCACGGCTGACGCCTCTGAAATATATTTTATACAATATGTATATACGCGTCTAAATATATATATATATATTAAAAATTCATTTACACTCCAGCTGTGAGATCGAATATTTTGTCGAAACTCATCTTTGCAAGCTGTGTGTGATACTCCAATCGCGTGTATTACGAGTTGTGTGTCTAGGTCGGCGACTCCCCTTGCAACTACAACAGTGTAGCTATCAGGGTCAACAGGGTGAGGTTAGGCAGTCTGTGCGCATATAAAACCCATTTTTGAGGTGGACAAAATATGACAGCTGTGGAAGGAAATGCATCAGTTTATCAAGTGAATACTGTAAGTCGAAAAAACGGTGAGGGGAGGGCGGAGTTTTTAAGGACGTGGCGGTCTGATTTTGATCGAAAGGGAGCGGGAGGGGCGGAGGGGGGGGAGGGGACGGGTGGGACCGCTCAATTTGTGCGTGGAAACTAAAAATCCTTCTTGTGGGGGAGGGAGGGGGGATGTGGCGGGGGAGCCGAGGGGCGGGGAGGGGGGGCTTTAGGTCGCAAAGATGTAGGGGTTTGCTACACGCGTGGTGCTAGGTCTAGGCGATGGTGCGGGTGGTGGGGAAGAAGGGGGCGTTGGGGGCGCGGGTAGGTGGGGATTGCAAAAGCGGCATGGACGGCTCTAAAACGATAACGAGACCATATCCAGGGCGTGGAAGTGTTTATATTACTCTCTGGCGGTTTTCGATAGTATTAGGTGGGGCGTTAAAGCAAGAGAAAGCGAGTAGAAGAGAAAAAAAAAAGAGCCGGGGGGGGGGGAAGAGTTCAAGACGTTTAGGTCACATATAAAATTAACATACACTCCAGCTATGAGATCAAGGATTTGGTCGACGCTGATATTTTCGTAACATTTTTTGTGATCCTCCGATCGCGCGTATTAATCATATATGTAGGGGGTTGCTATACGCGCGGTGCTGGGTCTAGGCGATCGTGCGGGGTGTGGGGAAGGAGGGGGCGTTGAAGGAGGGAAGGGGGGATGAATGAAATGTTCGTCATGGATGGCT